>OZ020224.1:19844038-19961538 GCA_963971325.1 Aphodius granarius | reverse complement strand
GTATGTATGTATGTATGTATGTATGTATGTATGTATGTATGTATGTATGTATGTATGTATGTATGTATGTATGTATGTATGTATGTATGTATGTATGTATGTATGTATGTATGTATGTATGTATGTATGTATGTATGTATGTATGTATGTATGTATGTATGTATGTATGTATGTATGTATGTATGTATGTATGTATGTATGTATGTATGTATGTATGTATGTATGTATGTATGTATGTATGTATGTATGTATGTATGTATGTATGTATGTATGTATGTATGTATGTATGTATGTATGTATGTATGTATGTATGTATGTATGTATGTATGTATGTATGTATGTATGTATGTATGTATGTATGTATGTATGTATGTATGTATGTATGTATGTATGTATGTATGTATGTATGTATGTATGTATGTATGTATGTATGTATGTATGTATGTATGTATGTATGTATGTATGTATGTATGTATGTATGTATGTATGTATGTATGTATGTATGTATGTATGTATGTATGTATGTATGTATGTATGTATGTATGTATGTATGTATGTATGTATGTATGTATGTATGTATGTATGTATGTATGTATGTATGTATGTATGTATGTATGTATGTATGTATGTATGTATGTATGTATGTATGTATGTATGTATGTATGTATGTATGTATGTATGTATGTATGTATGTATGTATGTATGTATGTATGTATGTATGTATGTATGTATGTATGTATGTATGTATGTATGTATGTATGTATGTATGTATGTATGTATGTATGTATGTATGTATGTATGTATGTATGTATGTATGTATGTATGTATGTATGTATGTATGTATGTATGTATGTATGTATGTATGTATGTATGTATGTATGTATGTATGTATGTATGTATGTATGTATGTATGTATGTATGTATGTATGTATGTATGTATGTATGTATGTATGTATGTATGTATGTATGTATGTATGTATGTATGTATGTATGTATGTATGTATGTATGTATGTATGTATGTATGTATGTATGTATGTATGTATGTATGTATGTATGTATGTATGTATGTATGTATGTATGTATGTATGTATGTATGTATGTATGTATGTATGTATGTATGTATGTATGTATGTATGTATGTATGTATGTATGTATGTATGTATGTATGTATGTATGTATGTATGTATGTATGTATGTATGTATGTATGTATGTATGTATGTATGTATGTATGTATGTATGTATGTATGTATGTATGTATGTATGTATGTATGTATGTATGTATGTATGTATGTATGTATGTATGTATGTATGTATGTATGTATGTATGTATGTATGTATGTATGTATGTATGTATGTATGTATGTATGTATGTATGTATGTATGTATGTATGTATGTATGTATGTATGTATGTATGTATGTATGTATGTATGTATGTATGTATGTATGTATGTATGTATGTATGTATGTATGTATGTATGTATGTATGTATGTATGTATGTATGTATGTATGTATGTATGTATGTATGTATGTATGTATGTATGTATGTATGTATGTATGTATGTATGTATGTATGTATGTATGTATGTATGTATGTATGTATGTATGTATGTATGTATGTATGTATGTATGTATGTATGTATGTATGTATGTATGTATGTATGTATGTATGTATGTATGTATGTATGTATGTATGTATGTATGTATGTATGTATGTATGTATGTATGTATGTATGTATGTATGATGTTCATTCTCGTTCATTCTGGCTTGAATACTATGTTTTGGTTATAGCATCTCTGTTAGCGGTTCTACCAAGAGGCCTTCACTTAGTTGAACGCAGCGAATGGTTGTCTCTTCCGCCAATCAATGAATCCATGCCATTAAGAACACCCGTTCCTTATATTGTTATTCATCATACAGCAACGGGCAGATGTCATACATTCGCTAAATGTAAACTGATGGTACAATACATGCAGAAATTTCACATGGACAGCAATGGATTGTCAGATATTGGATACAATTTTTTAGTTGGTGGCGATGGTCGCACTTATGAAGGAAGAGGCTGGAAGTATGTGGGTACCCATGCTCGAAACTATAATAATATTAGCATCGGTATTGCCTTTATCGGAACATTTACCAGGATACTTCCTTCACAAAGACAACTAGATCAAGCTTTCGAACTTATCGACGAAACTTTGAAGCAAAATGTTACCACAAGTGATTACAAGCTGTTGGGCATGAATCAAATCAGTTCGTATTCTAGTCCAGGCTATATGTTAATTGAGCATATGAAATCTTGGCCACACTGGTCGGCCTCCCCATAATTTCATGTTATTATACTGCTGCATTTAATGAAGTTATACTAAATACATATTTCTACAATAAGGTTTTTAATGTTCTTTTACACAAAGCGATAAAGCATGTTGCTACGCAATTTGTCATTCAATTGACCAACTTGTGCAATAGTTTGCTACTCTTGTACAGCAACTGTTTTAACTGTTTTAACAGATTCGTTACCGATTAGTCATTACCGTTAAGGTTTTCGCGCGCGCGTGAAAAAAAAAACTGAAAATCGCCTACAAAATTACGTTTTGCACGTAAAAAATCGTTGTGTGACTAAGCTGATAACACCTAGCGTTTCGAAAGCTTAGGAAGCATTTAACAAATAATTCGAAGAGATATTATGAATTTATGTTAGTTAAAAACTACTTCAAGTCTGCTGCAAGATGTACTTCAATTACCATTTATGCGGTTGTCATGCCAGTTTGACACACAGCTGATTTTGGAAATAGTTTTGATGTGGTTTTTCTCAGCATATTGCAACCACCCAAGCTGCAACAGTATCATGGTTATTAAGAAGTTTGACAAATACATACTTTTGACTTAAAATGTCTCATCCTATCTCCGTTAATTACAGACGATAATGAGCATAATTAGGTGCATAATTTAAGCGACTGTAGTGACTTAGTGGCATCGAAGCAGTAGAGGAACATGGGATTGCAACATCAGCGGCGAGATAAGCATATATTACGTGACTTATATTTGACAGGTGAGTCGAAGTCATTATATGGTCATAAAGTCGTATTTTAGGTGGGTTTTTGACATAAGTGTAGCAGAAATAAGCCTACAAATAAGATAATTTAGTAATAATCGTAATTGTGTCAAATATGACGTCACAGAATGCGTGGAAAATTAGTTAAAAAAATCGCGTTTTTTAGGTCCCAAATCAGCTTTTTGGGCCCAAAACCGCTACCGGTAACCGTAAAATTTCTATAAAGGTCGAGTTCACAGGCAAGGTTGAAAATATTCCTGTACAAATTGGAACGGTCTTGTTTACACTCACCCGGCGCGTGTCCATGCCGGCTTAAGGTCGATTTACATACAACAGTGACGTGACAGTGACGTAACCGCTCCGTGAGTCCACCAACAAGGTTGAAATTATTCTTGTACGAATTGGGACGGTCTTGTTTACACTCGCCCGACGCGTGTCCGTACCGGTTCAAACAGTGATGTTGCCGTCACCGTACCGTGGCGGTCACATTACGTGCCAACGGTATTTTTTCTTGTCACGAACGGGCAACTGATGATTTGTTGTTGTTGCTAATGGTGATCAGCGTTGTTGTAGCCATGTCATTATTGATCGGTAACATGAGCAACAAAAAACTAATTGAATTCCTTGTACAGAGTGACAAATTCCCCCTTTATTGATCTGCTTTTCTATGCCTTATGTACTCACTTCTGTTCTGTAACTACTAGCTCATTCTACATCTTCGTCATCCAACAACAGAGCAATCATGCAGAGTTCATCATTCGAAAATACCGCCATGTCAAACGCACTGACAGACTACTGATAAAATTCTGTCCACAGACAATACAGACACAGCAGCAAATGTTAATTTGGATGCCCCTACCACATCTTCTTATTCGCTCCCACACCATCTTTTTTCTCTCTCTTTCCATAATCCCGCGTGCAGGTGGCGCTGCGAGCACATTGGCGCCATATTTAAAATATTGGTTTCAAATGAATTGTACCGTTCCATATAGTGATAATGAAACTACAGTTCGTAACTTGTGTTCGTTTAAATTATTGTTCGTTACTTAGTTATTATAAGTAACTAAGAATAAATTAAAAGTGTAATTTATTCTTTGTTACTAATTTATTATTAGTAATGAAGAATAAATTAAACGAATACAAGTTATGAACATGAGTTTCATTATCATTACCAGTTACACTTGTAAATTTGAGAAGTTTTCCCAAGATTTCCAAATAAAGTTGTAAATTTACTTACTCACCATTTTGCTTAATATTGTGTGCACTAAAATTTCAGTGTCAGATGACACTGACGAAGAAAATCTATGTTGATGCAGCCAGAAAACACGATTGACAAAAATATTTTGTAACCAACTCGGATATTAAACCGCAATGAATGATCTTTGACATTTATTTTGATTAAATTTTGGGAATCATTTTTGAACCAAAATAATGACAGCTGATAATTTTGGAAGATTATTTTATTATAATGTGAATCTGATGTCAGAAATTTGTACGTGCTTTTACATTACCTTTCCGCACAAAACTGGAGTCACTAATTTCTGTCTATTGAATCACATATGGAAAAACTCATACCTATCAGATATTCTGTATGAACTTGAAAAACATTTTCTTATATTCCTTAAATAATATTTTTTGTTTTATTTTACTAGTTTTATTAGTCATCAACTTTATAAACTAAGATCTGTTTCAAAGAATTGCTTCAAACAAAAATAATATATGTAATTGTTGAAATATCATATTTATGTAACGTAGTAAAATATTAAAAAGATGTGTAAAAGCTACAGCCATACATCGAGATAACACAACTGATTGCAAATTTTGTTACATTATTGCATTTCTCACAAAAAAATAGTTACAATAATAATGTGGTCACAAATTACTATTTACGGGCTTGAATTCAAATGTAACACAAAAGCGTCCATTTTTCGTTAGCATATCTTCAAAACTATGAAACAGATTAAATTTCATTTTTTACCAAATTGTTCAGCACAACTTTGTCACAATTCTGTATACGAATCTAAAAAATTAAAAATATATAATAAAATTTTGCAAAATTATGTTCTACGGGGACAATAATGTCACGAGGAAGCGACGACACAAGCATGTTTACGATGAAAATCCTCGCAAAACAAGGATGGGTGGCAAGTGTAATACGTATAGTAGGTATTACCATTGTTTATGTATTTATAGTTAGTCAACGGAAGGTTAGTTAAGGGAGAAGAAATCCAGGGGGCGATGCTGTCGAAGGGAGTTAATCTCAGGCAGGATCTTGGCTTATAGTTATGTTTCTCGATCACAGATGGCGCCTTTTGAATTTCTTGTACTGTACCATTCGGCTTGAGTTTTTTTTAACATCTGTATTACCGGGAATTACTTATTTCTCACTATCTTATTTTCCTATCAGTATATATTTGGTAATTATTTTTTAATTTACTATTTTCCCTTTTCATGTATTTCACACGTTTGCCTCGTCACGTTTCATTTTTTCTCTATATTACTTGATACAAATAGATACTAAGAGTATAGGGATTTGTGCGACTGTCCTGTAATGATCACAGGTAAATTATTTACCTGTAAATTACCTGAGGTAATAAAAACATTCCTTGTAAGTGATTCAAGTTTCAAGTGATTTTGGCACCAATGATGTTTTTATGCTGATGAAACAGACAAAATGCGGTGTATTTCTTGATAAATATATTTACATTTTCAATTACGTGTGGAAAGACTTTTATGCCCTGGTCATACTACGATGTTTTACTAGCGGATTATTTGCTACTGACTGCTTGCTAACAGCATGGTGTGACCAGTTGACCACTCAGCCAGCCCCACAGCCCACCATCGCTTGTTTAACTTTTACAGCTTATAACATAGAAAAAATAAACCTTGCAAAACATGCAACTCTCTCCGTCTAGCGCCCGGCCGGAGCCGAGCGTGTCGCCTCCGTTTGGCTAGCGAGGCGCCGTGATAGTAACCAGGAGTACGAGATACGTATTACCGCAATAATGTAAAACAATAATTTTAAAACAATGATTTTTTGTCACATATGTACATAGTTTATTGATACGCACACAGACATAAGTACATATATTTAGATATAGGCAATCTCGCAAATGTAAGTAGAAATCGCTCATCGGAAAGTTGCTTGTGAAAATTTCCAAAAATAAAGCGGAACAAAACTTTTTTTCTGCGGAACAATTCGGCACAAAACTAATACAATACTGTGGCATCGAGAAAATGTCAAAATTCCAAAAAAGCTGTTCTGGCCCCCCTCGGAAAATTGCTTATATCTCCGGAAATAGGTCGGAACAAAACTGTTTCTCAATGGAACAAAACGACACAAAACTAACACAAAACTTTGGCATCCAAAAATTTTCAAAATTCCAATGTGGTGGGGCTGGCATTTCCCCAGCCGCCCCCCCCCCCTCAAAAAATGCCTATATCTCGCGAACGGAAGAGGAACAAAACTTTTTCTTTACGGAACAATTCGACATAAAACTAACACAAAACTTTGGTATAAAGAGATATTTCAAAATCCACCATGGTGGGGCTGGAGAAATGCATCTGAAATATTCTCCCAATATACAAACAGGCAGGGGCGGATCCAGATTTTTTTTTGGGGGGGTCCAAAATGCTCCAAATGATAAATTGTGTTGTACACGTTTATGTTTTCCGCTGCTATAACCAAATTGCAAACACCGTAATTTAATTTGAATATTTCGGGGAGGCTCCAGACCCACAAAACCACCCCCTAAATCAGCCCCTGCAAACATGGCTTTAAGCGATACAGTTGTTAAAAATACTGATCACATAATGAATAATGAATACTCGCCGGTCAAGAAGTTATGCTGCAACGTTAATTGGAATGCAAAAATGTCAAAATGTGGGGTGGTTTTAGTATTTGCTGCTTGCTGTAGATTATTAACCGGGTGTTAACCAGCATAATGTGACCACTCAGCAACCGCTATTTTTGCATGCCGGCGAATGGTTTTGGCTGTTGCTTGTAAAATTAAACATGTTGAATTTTTATTAGCCGTTATTTTGAGGACAAATATGTGGGTATTGTAGAAAATAGCAACCATCGATTATAATAAATTATTTAAAGCAACAATTATTCATTACTTTTGTTAAATGTGTAACTAATAATATAAAATTTATAAATATGTGATTTATATTTTTATTTTAAATAATATATTTAAATATTTCTTGAAAATTTTATAACCAAATATTATGTAATATTTATTAGTTTCTGTGACGTGTTGAGTTTTATTTGAAGTAGAAATGCATAGATACTAATATCTTTTCTAAAATATATCAGATTTTAATTATATCAATTGTATATTCAATTCTATAATTGTGTATTATATTTCAATTAATACATTGAACGGAAAACTGATGGAATTACTTTTGTTTGAAATTAATATAAATAAAACATTAAATATAAAGGAGAAAATAAATTACGGATGAAAGCAGTAACTTTTGAACAATTTATTAATTTAGAAATATGTAACTACATATTTCTAACAATTTAGAAATATACTATTAAACAATTGAAGACCTGAAAGAGACTTTCTTGAAAATATATAACTTAATTAATAATAATTGAAATAATGATTTAATTAATAATTAAAATATTTTTGTAAATAACTAATTGTAGTAGAGTCATTTACTTTTCAACTAAATACTTCTAAAATATAGAATTTCTAATTTTATTGTCATCGTGGCCTTGCCTATGTTATTTACACCCGTGTACAGTGCTTTCAAAATTTAGTCAGGTTCAAGGCAGGTAGTCAATAAAACCTCACAAATTGGTATCAAATATGATGTTGCTGCTAGCAGCACCAGCAACTAGCGGCTAATAAAACAGCCTAGTGTGACCGTGGCATTAGAAACAAAGTTAGCAACTATAACTTTTGCAACCGATTGCAATTAACGATACATCGTTGGAAAGCCCACAGCGAACTGAGTCTACTATCATACTTATTGCAGAAGAATCAGTTGCTAATTACTGGCTAAAAAATGATTAGAAATTGAATTGCTACCTTCTTATTGACGGGCAACCGTCAAAGAAGTGGTGTCGGCGTGTTTGCGGCACTTTGAATGCGGCCGCCTTTGACGGCTTCCTTTGATAATAAATTCGGCGGCAGATCGGCTCCGGTGTCCACTATATTGTGCCATATCACGTATTAGTACAGGAAGGAAATTATTTTTTTAATGCGTTCGTTTTTAATGTCAGTTTGAAATACTTTTGCGGTTTGATGAAATTAAAAAAGAGTTTTCAGTTTTCAACATACCTGCTGAGAATTTCGATTTTTAAATTCGATTTTTGTAATGAGCCTTTTATGATTACAACATAGTCGTCGGCTGACCTTGAAATGCAAATATCTCAATAATTTTTTTTCGGCCGTTAGGTCGTTTCTGTCGGTCCAGTCACATATTTTTGAAATATTGAAATAATTAATAAATAGGTTGTTTCCAATTCAACTATTTGGGGTAATTATAATTATAAATATGTAAATGAAAGCATTAAAAAAACAACAATTTTTTTTGAAGAAAATAGTCTGAACAGGTATGCTGACATTTTCAAAATGTTTTGAAAAATATGCTTAAAGAAAAAATATGTATAAGCTGCTGCTAAAAATTGACAGTGTGGCGAAATACGCCGTTAGGGGGCGCGTAAGATGCGCGCGTGTCTAGGAAGGGAGGGAGATGTGTACGACCAGCATAACCAGTATTCCACGGACTCCCGCGAAGAGCGCACGTCTCACCTCAACGCGTTTCCCGCCCTAACCTCATGCTAATATTATTGACGATTTTAGAGTGTATATTTACTTCTTTAATAAACGATTAAAAGTACACCCTCGTTATAGTGACGCCCAACTAGTGGCCCGTGTTAGGTGAACGTTTTAAGTGCTTAAAGTCCGCGATGGCTCCGACAAAACCAGGCAAAAGTGACACCGCATCAAGGGATAAAGAAGACGACGACGTGAGCGCACGCCCGGTGGTCATGTCCCAAGAGAATTTTGCGGCATTGTTATCATCTATGCAGCAATCCCAAGCTGAATTTAACCGTCAACTTCTGCAAGAACTACAACGTACGTCGCAAACAGGATCGCCGTTACCGACAACGCCTTCGGGTAGTTTCGCGAAATGTTCGGCGCGATTCGATGGATCGGCGCAATCTGGCGACGCGGTTGAAGCGTTCATTGATGCAGTAGAGGTATTCAAAGAGTGTGCTAGCGTAGCAGATGACCACGCACTACGAGGTTTGCCGATGTTACTTACAGATGACGCTGCTATTTGGTGGCAAGGAATTAAAAGGTCGGTACAAACATGGAAAGATGCTATCGATAAATTACGGGCGATGTATGGTAAAGTTAAACCCGCTTATAAACTATTCCGTGATCTGTTCGCAAATCAGCAAGACGACACGAAGTGCGATGTTTTTCTTTGCCGCGCTCGATCGATACTGTCAAAACTACCGTACGAATTACCGGAAATAGCCAAAATCGATATGGTTTACGGATTACTAAATAAAAAGATTCGCAAACGCGTACCGCGAGAAGAGATTGACACTTTCGAGAAGCTAATACAAAAAGCTCGTGATGCCGAACTGTCAATCGAAGAATTTTCCGACGACACGCAATCAGTTCGCGAGAAATCGAACTCCGTGATCGATGCGCGCGTGCCGCGTGAACAAACGAATACCGGTAACGACGCGAAAACGCCGCGAAGTAGACCGCGTTGCTCGTATTGCAGACGTTTTGGACACATACTAGAGGAATGCAGGAATTTAGCCGACAAAAACAAAGGATCCCAGAAGCTCGAGAAAACGACGACGTCCTCCGTTGTTACGGATGCGGAAAATTTGGATTTATACGCGCAAACTGTCCGGGGTGCAAAGAAAACGGACGCAAAGCCGAAAAAGAGGCCAAAGTCGCGACGATCGAAGCAGTATCTTTCTGGCAAATAACTACAGCAATGGAAACCACAGAAACGAGACCACTACTACCATTTAAAGTGCACGGTAAACACGGAGTAGGATTTGCTGATTCTGGTGCACAAGTAAGTGTTGCTGGTTGCACGCTGTACGCATTGCTAAAGGACTCTGGCTGCGACTTCACACCAAAGAAACTTAAGTTAACTTTGGCAGATGGAGAGGAGAAATACGAAGATGCATTAGAAGCAAACGTAGAAGTAGAGCTGGTTAACCGTAAGTTTATGCAGAAGTTCATTATCTTGCCCAACGCCAGCGACAACAGAACGCTACTTGGAGTTGATTTCATAGCACAGGCGGGAATAGTTCTTGACATTCCTCAGAAGAGATGGTGGTTCCGCGACGACGCGAGTACTATCCGCCTGTTTGCCAACCAGGTAACCGAAGTTCCAGTCCAAGGTTCGGGAGAAGCTGAGACGACCAACCTACTGAGAGAAAGCGAGGGTACGCGATTAACCCAATCGGAAAGAAACGAGCTGGATTCCATCATGCGAGAGTTCAAGGATATCTTCGAACGAGGGGGAGAGGCTACCCCTTTCGCTGAACACCGCATAGATACCAACGACAGCCCGCCCGCAGCAGTACCACCTTACAGAATGAGTCCCCAGAAGAAGGAGATCCTACGGAAAGAGCTGGACAAGATGCTGGCCGACAACATTATCGAAGAATGCGAATCCCCGTGGGCAGCACCGGTCGTACTCGTGCCCAAGAAGGACGGATCACAACGCTTTTGTGTCGATTACCGTAGCTTGAACGCGGTAACCGTCGGCGATTCCTACCCTCTTCCGCGAATAGAAGACTTACTGCAGCTGGCGAAACAGATACTGTTTATGACGACCATCGACCTACGTTCGGGATACTGGCAAGTGCGCGTGCGGCAGGCAGACCGTGATAAGACTGCTTTCGTGACGCCATTCGGTACTTACAGGTTCGTGCGAATGCCGTTCGGACTCAAAAACGCCGGAGCGACTTTTCAGAGGCTGATCGATCGGTTTCGCGCGGGTCTAAAGGGCATAACCGTATTGTGTTATTTGGATGATATCATCGTGATATCGGAGACCTTCGAGGAACACCTGGCACACCTGAGAGCCGTATTCGAACGTATGCGAACATTTTCACTTCGCGCCAACCGCGAGAAATGCTGTTTTGTGCGCGAAACGGTCAAATTCCTAGGACACATCTTAACCCGTGACGGTATCCGAACCGATCCCGACAAAGTGAGCGCGATCTCCCAGATGCCGCCTCCGAGCAACCTGAAGTACCTTAGGACCTTTCTCCAAACCTGTTCATGGTACAGAAGATTCATCAAGAACTTTTCCGCAGTAGCGAAGCCGCTTACTGACTTGACGAAGAAGAACGCTACATGGAAATGGGGAGATGATGAACGTACCGCTTTCGACAGCCTGAAGGAACTTCTGACGTGCGCACCAGTTTTGAGACAGATGGAAGAAGGCCGAGAGTTTACGCTCCGAACCGACGCCAGCGCATACGCGATAGGCGCCGTCCTGCTTCAAGGAGATGGGCCAGACGAACGACCGATTGAGTACGCCAGCCGCTTATTGACGAACGCCGAGAGAAATTACTCGACGACGGAACGAGAGGCATTAGCGGTGGTATGGGCAGTGACGAAATTCAGAGGTTACGTGGAAGGATCGAAAATCCAAATAGTAACAGACCACCAACCCCTTCGGTGGCTTATGTCTTTAAAGTCTCCGACCGGTAGATTAGCAAGATGGGCTCTAACATTACAATCTTATGATCTGCAGATCACTTACACCCCTGGGAAAGCGAACGCTGTAGCCGATACACTTTCGAGACCGCCATGTGGACAAAATCCAGAGAACGTTTGTACATGTTATGTGCAAATCGACATACCCAAGCAGTCTGCGACGGAGATGAGGCAAAAGCAGTTATGCGACCCCGAAGTGGAGAAGATTATAAGAGCATTTGAAGAGTCAACCACGGAATTGCCGAATTGGACCGATAGAGGCTACACCATGTGCAGTGGAGTCCTGTACAGGTATGTACCTGAGGCAGATTCTGAAGACCCACAACTGGTAGTCCCAATCGACGAAAGACAGAATGTACTTTGGAGTACCACGATGCGCCAACTGCAGGACACTACGGTGCTGAGAAAACATTTCAGAGAATATCATCGCGATACTATTGGCCTGGAATGAGAAAGCAGATCACGGAGTACGTGGCCAAATGCATCGAATGCCAGAGGTACAAACCCGATAATATGAAACCAGCAGGATTGCTGAGAACGCCGACAACGTCCCAGCGGTTCGAGACCATAGCCGTCGACCTGTTTGGACCGTTACCGACAGCGCCGACGAACCATCGATGGATTCTCATAGTCGAAGACACAGCGTCTAGATGGGTGGAATTGTTCGCGATCGAAGAAGCAACCGCCGAATGTTGTGCACGGACCCTAGTGGACGAGATTGTTATGCGGTACGGTACCCCGAGAAGGATGGAGTCAGATAACGGCGTACAGTTCGTCAGCGCTGTTATGCAGAAGATGACCTACTGCCTAGGGATTAAGCAGTCTCTCATCCCATTGTACCACCCTCAGGCCAATCCCGTAGAGCGAAAAAACCGAGACTTGAAGACGCAGTTGTCGATCCTGGTAGAAGATGATCACACGAATTGGGTAGAGAAGTTACCATCGATCCGATTCGCGATGAATACGGCTACATCGTTGTCTACAGGGGCGACGCCAGCATTTATGACTTTCGGCAGAGAATTACGTACTCCCGACGACGCAACGAGAGATCTGAGAGCTATTGTGGAAGCTGAAAATTTTGTCCCACAAATCAGCCCTTATTTGAAGAAATTAGCCGAAGTATTGGCGGGCGCCAGAGAAAGGAACGAACAGCGGCAGGATAAAACGAAGAAATGCGCCGACGCAAAACGACGCGACGCTCCCACTTACAAAGATGGCGACTTGGTGATGGTGAAAACACATTTCTTGAGCAACGCTAAGATGGGTACCTCTGCCAAGTTTGAACCAAGACGAGACGGACCTTACAGAATTTCGAGACAGCACTCTCCGACTAGTTACGAGGTATCCAGTATGGAAGAGCCAGAGAAGCCGATAGGTCGCTACCACGTATCTGACCTTTCACCTTTCGCAAGCAGTTCGAAGGCTGATCCACTTCCGACACCAGCACATCCGTTACGAAGACGAGGAAGACCACGAGGTAGTACCAAGAAGAAGAATCCTGGTCCACCTTCGAGGACGAGCCGGTAGACCAGAGGGGGAGCCTGTGGCGAAATACGCCGTTAGGAGGCGCGTAAGATGCGCGCGTGTCTAGGAAGGGAGGGAGATGTGTACGACCAGCATAACCAGTATTCCACGGACTCCCGCGAAGAGCGCACGTCTCACCTCAACGCGTTTCCCGCCCTAACCTCATGCTAATATTATTGACGATTTTAGAGTGTATATTTACTTCTTTAATAAACGATTAAAAGTACACCCTCGTTATAACAGGAAATTTAGAGTAAAAATTTTCCAGAATGGAATGAAACTGTCAAACCCATAGGAAATACCTGTTACTGGTGAGGACATTAATATGATCCAAGAAAATATCATCAAGAATGAAATCTACTAATGAAAAAAGGTGCGCAAAGTTAACAATTTTGAAAACCGGGTAACCTTGGAAATATCGGCATTATTTCGGTTTTTATTATATGTATTTAGTATTTCCATTGATTCCATAGTTATGTACAAACAACAATATTTTATGCGTTGAAGTTCTATTATAAACACAATATTGTCTTATTTCTTTAAAAGTTTAAGCATATGTTAGATCGCCTATCCTTGTGGGCTGACTGAAGGCTATCAATTTTACCCAACACGGACGGAACATTTGTTCCATCTTTATCGCGAGTTCAACGATTCTGAGCTCAGCTCAAGTTAAGTTAGTTTTACCTTTGTCCAATAGAGGGCAGCATTATG
Source organism: Aphodius granarius (assembly GCA_963971325.1). Taxonomy (NCBI): domain Eukaryota; kingdom Metazoa; phylum Arthropoda; class Insecta; order Coleoptera; family Scarabaeidae; genus Aphodius; species Aphodius granarius. Next base: position 19,947,523 of record OZ020224.1, on the reverse strand, counting down.
CAGGGGGTGTCGGTTGACTAACTATAATATGTACAAACAACGGTATTACATTTCTAATACAGCTGTAGGTACAAAAATTAATTTAATGGCAAAAAAATTAAAAACTAATTTATTATTCTTATTGCTCTTTAGGTTTGAAAGGGGTCGGAAAACAACTTAAAAAAAATTCAACCCAAATTTGTTATATTTTTAATCAAACCATATGAAAGTTAAATTCTTTTCTGTTTTCCGAGTACAAAATGTTAATGAACAGCTGTTGCCCAATCATCAATGGTGATTTATTGATTGACTTATTGAAATTTGCCACGGAATGGAATGGACATGCTACATAAATCTCTCAATCTGTTAAAAAAAATCTTGATTCACTTGTTTGATTTCAAAAGTATACTTATGTATAACACAAGCAAAAAAACTCTTACTATAAAAATAATATTATATGATCCCCATAGATTTAACTTAAATGTAGATTGAATGTAGTTTACAAACTGACTGTGTTTGTGTTGTGTTTGTGACTGTATTGGCAACGATCAAGCTGGATTGCTGTGACATTCGTGAGCTGAAGAAGTGTATTCTGATTCTCTGTAACTTTCCAATGTCGTTTCTTACTAATTCCATTTCAAGGTCCCTGTGGAGACAGCTATTTCTAATATAGCAAGGTGCACCCACGATGTTTCTTAGCATCTTCTTTTGGAAGCATTGAATGTTAATAATGCTTGGCTTAATGCAGACTAAAAAAAAAAGGAAAAAGTTTCAGTAAGTGCTCGTAGAGTAAGAGTTTATTATATGCTGACAGAGTCTACTTCCAATTAAAAAGCAAGTAGATTTATTTTGTGCCTTATGCCCAATTTTTCTTTTTAACGTATTTCATTTATTACCTGTTTAGAATTAATGGGGGTATTTTATTTCCTTGGATTATTGTACAGTTAGTACTTTCTTCCCAAAGTTCTGTCTTGATTTGGAATGAAGGATTGTTCCAAGTATCCTGCAAAGACTATGGCTTTGTTTTTGTCATTTCTAGCCCAGGTTCCATCTGGTTTTTTCACTGGCAGAGTTTGGGTGATTGGTTTCTTAAGTCCATTTCCGTAGAGAATAATCTATGCCTACGTCATTTGTCATTCTGTCGAGGCTTTGATTTATAGACTGTTCCTTACTATTTTGAATTAACCTTCGTAATTCCTAAGTTGACCAATTTAATTTGGTTTCGACTAATAGGTCGCTGGTTACCTGCCAAAGTTTTCTCGTTTTTCTTTTTTCCATGCTTTTTTTCAGTCCTCCATTTCCTCGCTCTATTTTCTCCTTGGTGTCCCTATTATATGTGCTGCAACTTTTTCTGTTTTCGTAAGTTAGTTTGCGACTTTAAGTCTCTCACCATCCTCGTGCAATACCACGGTATGCCAATTCTGCACGTGCTCTCAATAATGCATTTTTTTATTTGGTTGAAATGGGATAGACACGAAAGAAATGAAAAATCTAAATATTCGTCAAAATATGCAGCCACTTTCTGTTGTATGCCGCAATGCTTACGTAGAGATGGGAGTTCCTTTTCTAGTAAAGTAATTGCGCAACCTACAACAACGGCACATTCCTCTGACGGATACGTCAATTTTTTCTTGTCTTGCGAAAATTCTTTTAAGTATATAAATTGGTTACAAGGCAGAAGTTCATCGCGGCACAGATCGGCATAGCAATTCTCGCAGTGCAATTGCTTGAAAATGCATTTAACGATGAAACCAGCAACATACGCAACAGATAACGTGCTCGTGGCACCTCGAGTAACACAGCTTGCCACTTCTTCCAATAACTGCTCCATGTCAACTAGATTTGTAGAAGGTTGTGGCTGTGCAGAGCTGGACTCTGGTGCATCAGACCGTTCTGATGGAACCACTTCAACATTCAACAAACTTTTAAAATTTGTAAGTAAACCAAACTCATCTGCTTCGCAATTGGTGCCTCTAATCGACTGCTTGGTTAACCCATTGACTATCTGCGTTTTTAAAGCACCAATGAACTGTGGTACTGTAGGGTTTTCATTTAAACCGCAACCAGCTCTAATTAATCCAAAAAGATTTTCCAGAGCATCCTGGTTCATTGATCTGGGTTTGAAGTCGCACACACCTACAGACTGAAGATGCCTTCTAATTTCTACAAATGCTTTCAGTGCCGTCATCCATCCTCGCTGCGATGGAAGCTTCCATGGGTCTGGATTAGAACGATCGGAAGGTTTTCGAATATATCGCCACCTTTGCACCTTGTTGTAGCACTCTGTCCAAAACTCTGCATGTCCAGAGTTGTGTTTAACCATACAACTACAGAAAATATGTAATTATAATTATAATTAGATACAACCGTTCTATTTCTTTATGTTCTACCACAAAAGTCATAAAAAAATTAAAATACCCTCATTACTTTTTAATTACTCATTACACACTTGCTGAGATGCAATACTACATGAAAAAAAACTGTAAATGTTTAATTTCAATAGGCTTCGTATTAATTAACAATAGGATTCCGAATCTATAAAACACTTCCGGTAGACTGTATTGTTAAATGGACTAAATTTAAACTATGTACATTTTGTTTGATACGTTTGATAAGCAAAGGTTATTTTGTTTACATTTATCATACTATTCAAGCGTGATTCAAGCTGCTTATTTTGGGACACTGTAACACCCACACATAGTTTGTTGGTGTAATTTGCGACACCTGTGTAGCCTTTTGTAGGAGTAAGAGACTGATAGCTTCATTTCTCACCTGTACTGTTTTCCTGCAGGTGGAGCTTCGGAGCTTCTTCCATTCAAACTATCAAACATTTCATCTACCTCAAAAATAAATGTTGATGTAGCTAAGGCGCTTGGGGGTAGTTTACCTATAAGTTTTGTTGGATTAAAACGAAAGTATTTTCTAGTACTGTCTTATATAACCTTCCCGCACTAAGTGCAAAATGGCACCTGACGTTGTTCGGCTCATGGTCTGCGCTGCCACATTCACCTTCATGGCTGATTGGCGTAATGGTGCAAGATAATAATCTTTCAACTTGAAAAGACATCTATAAACATACGGATGCTGCTTATCCAAATCAGCTGCATAAACAATATCTGACCATTTTGCCTCCAAACATTCCTCCGAGCCCGACAACGTTATAGTAGGTACCGAAATGTTGTGCTTCCTGAAGAGGTTCCTGGTACTCTTCAGTAAGTGGGGAACGTCAAATATTGTAAACACTTTTTGGCCATCAATCAGTATGTAGGGATCCGAACACGTGGAGCCCATATTATTTTAAGGCCGGAAATAATGTTGGTACAGCCAACGTTGGGGGATCCTGATCATGTATAGAACAATTTATTATAAAAGTAATTGTTAACAATAATCTTCAACTTACTTCGTGAACTCTTTGGTCCTGTTGGAGATCTTCCTGTGGTCGAGAGGCCGGAAGTAATGTTGGTACAGCCAACGTTGGGGGATCCTGATCATGTAAAGAACAATTTATTATAAAAGTAATTGTTAACAATAATCTTCAACTTACTTCGTGAACTCTTTGGTCTTGTTCGAGATCTTCCTGCGGTCGAGAGGCCGGAAATAATGTTGGTACCGCGTCTCGCCTTAATCGAACATTACCACAATACCGAGGATCGAAGCTCTCGGGGGAAAAATGTTTACTACAAATTCTGTAGTGTTTTGGTAGGCGTGACTGTACCATACACATAGAGCGCTGCCACTCGATGGACCTGATTAAATAAAAAAATATATATATATATTTTATGACATACCAGAATAGGGTGACCGGCCTTATTCTTTTAGTTTACATCTTGGGATACTCAAATTTTGGATTTTTTCGTTGCCTTGAAACCGTAAAAAAAACGACAATTTCAGAAGAAAAATCGTGTAGGAAAGTGAAAATAACATTTAAACATTGAAAGCGTTCTAAACCAATAAGACCACCAACCAACCCCAATGCATCCCAGAGTCTTTTTTGCTTCGTTTCACATTTTTACAACCCCTACTTTCAATTAACACACATTATACCAAACAAATCGAGTATCCCAAGATGTAAACTTTACTTTCTTTACTTACTTTAAGATGTAAGATTGTAAATGACAATTCTGAAAACGGCCAAATTCCACATTAAAAACTTTCTTGAAAACACAGAATTAAAGACTATTTGCTACGTATATCATCGGTTACCTAATTCCCTTCTTTGGAGGGCATCAATAATGAAATATTTTTCCGTACACTCTTAAATGTGTGTACCGTGTGCATAGTGTTTTTTTTATAGAAAATTACGATAGTTAAAGTTGTTTTGGATCACCATATGACACTTACCTGTGCATGTTAGCAATATGTTATAAATTATAATATACACACCTATCATGAGGCTTGGGAAAACAAAATAGCTTTCGCCCTTCATCCTCTGAATCGCCGCACACAATGCACAACATATTTGAAAATGTTTGACAACAAATATTAACTTAAACTCTTAAACGTCAAAACGCCGTCAAGCAGTTGCAAGAAAGTGACAACTAACTTCAAACTAATAGCAGGCGGTGATTCACAAAATATTTCAACCGAATGTGGCGACATCTATGAATTATTTAACCAATTTAGTCATAAATGCTTACAGGTTTCTTTAATTCCTACATGGTGAAAGCGCCCCCTGGCCAAGGGCCCATCGTAAGAAGAACGCAGGTGGCGATATACAGAATTAATGAGCTGAAAAGAAATAGAGAGATGGGGCATACATTGCAATGTAACTGCGGTGTCTGTATTGTCTGTGATACTGTCCATTGTGAATAGAAAGCAATGCGAGATCACGGCCGGTGAATTCACGGGCCGGTCACGGCACTGTCACGTCACTGTTCTGTGTAAATCGACCTTTAAACAGTGATGTTGCCGTCACCGTACCGTGACTATCAAATTAAGGATGATTCAAGCTACACCGGAACGGCGACCGACGGCATGGAGCGAGTGCGGGACAGACGGCGTTAAGCCGGCCGTGTCGTCGTTCCGGCGTTCTGTTAACGTCCCAGACTCCCAGGGGTCCAAGTCTGAAAACACTCGCGGGCGGAGCGTGGACGCTCCCGGAGCGTGTAGTGGAGCGTGCACGCTTCGGAGCAAGTGCGAGTGCGAGCGTCCGGTCTGCCAAATTTGGCAACGTCTTTCGTAAGGGTAACAGGGTAACATTATCACTCTTGCATATAAGTGATCCGCTGTAAATTACGTTGTCAAGACGCACTATTTGACCAACCGTGTGCGATACCTTAGCCACTGTCAGTGTCATTAGCACCACGCCGACTATCATGTAGGGCAAGCGAGCATTCGGTACAGTAGTGTCAAATCGGTGTTCACTCGGCGAACGAAAGCTCGCCCGTTCAGCGAACGAAATACAATGACTGGGTATAGGTAGTCGATGCTGCGAGCAAGTGATCGCCCCATGACTCACAGCTGGCTTATGATTGGCCGTATGTTATGTAGAATTGTACACGAGATACGTCATTTTGACAAATGTCGGTACTTAAAACAGTAGTTAATGTGTCAGTCTATCAATATATCAAATGATTTTAGGAATTTGTAATGTTAATTTACAGCTAATTTACTGAATGGTGTATAGTCTGTTATAAATAATGGTTAGTATTTTGCTCATAAAATATTTTTTGTGTCGCATTTGTTTACCATTATGAACTTAATTAATATTTGAAGCGACGTGAAGCTATTAAAACGGAAAACCATTTATTTTAGAAAAAAGTGTTCTCTCACTAGTTTTAGATGTTTACAGTCATCTCAACCTCAAAAATACTTAGGTAATGCTTAAGTTAGGACAGGGTGATGCATACGGTTCATACGAAGTTAATTTTAAGCTGTATTTAAATTTAAGTCATTCTTAACAAACGGGCTTAAATATATTGTATTTATTTTAATGATGATATACAACAATGAGCAAATGGGTACTAAATTTGCATGTTTTTTTCTTACTATCGCAATAAACTCATACTAAACACACATTCAAACCCCTAATAATACATCTTTTCTATTTTCTGGTAATTTAATTAAAATTTACAAACCTTAATAAGGACTGCAATATGAATAATTGCTAAAAACGATTTTATTTATTGCTATAAGAAGATTTGTTGTGAAGGTACGTAAATAATGTTCTCCTCAGCTTATAGAGTGATGTAGCTAATATTTGCTTTATTCGTGAATATTTGTTAGTATTTCAAGTTGAAGACCACGATTATTTCATATAAAATCTTCTTCCGGCTACAAAACGGGCTTAAATATATTGTATTTATTTTAATGATGATATACAATAATGAGCAAATGGGTACTAAATTTGGATGTTTATTTTATCTTACTATCGCAATAAACTCATACTAAACACACATTCAAACCTGTAATAATACATCTTTTCTATTTTCTGGTAATTTAATTAAAATTTACAAACCTTAATAAGGACTGCAATATGAATAATTGCTAAAAACGATTTTATTTATTGTTATAAGAAGATTTGTTGTGAAGGTACGTAAATAATGTTCTCCTCAGCTTATAGAGTGATGTAGCTAATATTTGCTTTATTCGTGAATATTTGTTAGTATTTCAAGGTGAAGACCACGATTATTTCATATAAAATCTTCTTCTGGCTACAGTGATTTTTTTAGATTTAGATTTATTTTTCCCTTTTCTTATTAATTATCCCGAAAATTATTCATTATCCCGAATACTTTGTCAAATAACCTCGGAAAAAATTGTCGGTAATAACTACAATAAAGTGATTTTGTGTGACCGTGAGTACATTAGTTACAAAAATGCGTTGTGAATAAGTGTGCTAAATATAAACAAGCATCAAACAGGCATATCTAAACAAACGAATAGCAACACCAATCAGTCATCTGATTAAGTCAACTGCTTAAGTCAATATTTATTTCAAATTTTGTTCTTTCGGACCTTTGTTGTGTATTAGAAGAAAATGGAAGAAAGCAACAACGAAAGAAAACGGAAATAACCAAGTCACGACATGGGCCTATTACGTTGCAACAAAAGTAAGAGCTCACCGACTTTATGGAAAAAAATCCAAAACTGAGGACGGGGCGATTCAGCTGTGATTTTACGTAAAGAGATTCGGTTATACTGTGGGAAAAAAATAAGCGAGGATTTGTGCTATGTAAATACATTGTCGGATTACTAGCGCAGCTTTTTCTTAACTTTACTTTAACGCAATCATTTTATTTTAGTCTTGGCAGGACTTGCAAACAAGGACGAAGGTCCGACATGCGGCGTTAAATTACCACATAAAAAAAAAAACTGATGGAGGGCCTCCACTGAGGCTTCCCTTGCCCCCAGAACACGACCGACTTGTCGGACTTATGGGTTCAACAGTGATCGAAGGCCACAGAAATTCATTGGAATCGATTGCTGAAGTGGAAGTAGAAGAAGAAAGGCCTCAGCGCTTTCCTCTGGAGATAATTCCAGATGATGTCACGGCGAGGGATAAAAGCCCGCAACCATCATTTTCATTGCTTCAGGCTTCACCACAACAAAGCGGAAGCAGCGTCCAGAAGCGACGGTAACCTCGGCGCAGAAGCTATCTGCCGGTACAGCAGATCGAACTGACGTTCTAAATAAATATTATGAAAAAAAAAGCACGATTTATGGACCATGTGACTGAAAATGATAAAGAAAAATTAGCGCTGAGAAGAAGCGAACTCATTGTTTTGGAAAGAGGAGTGAAGTCGCTGAAAGACATAGCTGCAGCCCTCAACAACAAATCATAATTTTTATGTTTTACTCAAAATTTAGTGTCGAGTAGAAAACTGTGAATCAGTCGGATACAGTGAATCAATCGGTCTAGTTCGAATATAAACTGGATTACTGAGTTGTCTTTCTCACACGTTACATCATTATGATGCGTAATGTATGAGAAAGACAACTCTGTAATCCATTTTATATTTAGATGAGTCCGATTGATTTACTGTACCCGACTGATATATTGCTTCCTGCTTAACTATACCCTATTTTTTATTTAAGCTAAAGTGTTTGTTTCATTTAGCACTTTTTTCTTTGTTTCCTGAAACAAATAAAGTTAAAAACGCAAATTTACCGTTTCCTTTTTATTTGGTTTCATTTTATCAAAATTTTCTTTTGAGTAATTTACTTTAAGGGCTGGTTTATTCACCGATTAACACAGAAATATGTTACTGGCTATTAGTGGCAGTGTGTAGAACGTGAACAAAAGAATCAAGTGACGAGTTCTGTTCATCATTATTAGTAACTTATCACTTGAATGAGTTGCAACACACCAACAAAATTTGACCTAACTAATAGATAGCTATAAAGGAGTTTACGTGTAGGTGAATAAACCAGGCCTTAATTTTATTTTCCAAAAATTACCGCAGTATTCAACCATCCATTGCTGGAAATTTGTGATATGGAGGTCTGTGATGCCGTATGGCAGTAAAATTTATATTATATTTGAGTATGATTAAATAAGTAAAATAGTTTTATTTCTCCTTTCATAGTTTGTTTTAATTTGTCACAGAATATACAACATCATAGCAAGGTTTTGTATTAATACATGTATTTGTATGGTTACAAATATATATATTTTTCATTAAGATTTTTTATAATTTATATTTTCATTTAATTTAATTTATATTTTAAAGATTACATTACGACTGAACGTCGTAACTTGTTGAGTTTTTTTATTTTTATTGTAAATGAAATTAAACAAAATCGTTTTTATAAAAATGTGTATAATACTGTAAATTGTAAAAAAATGTGTATAAAAGTGTAAAATTGCACATTAAGCAAAATACTGCTGAATGACAGACTGCTAAATCTTCGCCCAGCTGCCAATTCAGGATTCACTCTGCGCTTATTACCCTCTTCCACTCCGTTATGATACTGGACACCCCCGAGGTAGTCTGCATCCTGTACTCTTTCATCATCTAGAGGGATATTATTAATAATGCAAATGTTGTGTAGCACAACACAAATATTGATAATTTTTCAAGCCCTTTCCGGACTGTAATGGAGGGCACGGTCAACTCCATTGCACAGTTCAATTACACCTCTTGTCGACAGTAACCTATTATTATACCTTTCTTCAGGTGTACCAGGTGCTGGATTTCCGAGCGGGGTTTGCAGGTATCTTCGTAAGAGATATCCGGAATCACCTAAAAAATAAAAAAATCCCAAATGTAACTGTAATTATAAATTGTTAGCATACCTAACAAATATAGTGCTTGATCTTCGCGTAAATTTTCCAGTGCCAACCTCACTGCAGAAGTATTCCAAATAAATGCATCGTTGGTGCTGCCAAGATATCGTGCATTTACATTTATAATTTTTAAATTTTTGTCGCAAATCTAAAGAATTATGAATATGTATTAAGTAATAGAAACAAACTCAAATGAAATTATCAGTTGAACATTTATGGAATGATACCCCTTTCTGTTAACGTACGCCACTTCAGGATACTCCCCTTCTTGAGGTGGTGCGTATATAGCAACATGAGTGCAGTATATCTTTCCAATACAACCCGGCATGTTCAAAAATTCTGAAAAGTAAAAACTCACAAATTAAGTAAATAATGAGCATACCGTATATTTTACTATTTTTTACTATTAGTAACTTAAACAAACCTTCTCTGTGCATCAATCATTTCATTGATATTTCTGTGAAATCTAACAAATTGATTGAATACATCTGGATGATTGAGGGCATCACTGATTTCGATTTCGCATTTGCTTACAGACTTTTGGGACATGGCAGCATATCTTCCTTGTCCAATGTCCATCTGATAGCTGCCACTAGCAAAAAATCGTAACGCACATAAAACCTATAAAGACCGTTCACAAAAATGCACTTAAAATATACACTGTGGGCCAAAAAAAACGGTACACATTTTTAATTATTTGTATTTCCAGTAATTTTTGGTAAATTCAAATATTTCTTTAAAAAACGAATTGCTTATAGTTTGAAGAATCAAAACATACCATATTCACAATAATCGAACGTTTCAATCCAAAGTTATGTTACTTTATGTGAAAATTCAATGTGAAATGTGGTGTATTATAAGTTAGTGGGCAATGACATTGGTTTTATTTGTTTGGTTTTAGCAAAAGGGTCAGTACAGATTTTATAGACTCCTATACAGGGTGTTTTTGTATCAGCTTCATGGGTCCTCGATTATCTCATGAGATACGAAGTGGGTCAGTTTCGGGTAAATTTTTGCATTCTAAGTACAATAAACATACTGAAAAGAAACATTTTTTTGTTTTTATGTTACATTACTTGTAGCTAAGTAAATGTTGAGTTTCTAATAATATCTAGTCACTTTAATGTTAAATAAAGCTTGGGTATTTTTTTAAGCAATCTGATTTCTTTATTTGTTTGCTGGCTTAGGCAACGACAGATACTAAGTCATTTCATTCATAAGTCATTTGTCGAGATTGAGTTGTAGAAATGGTGCGATTAACCGATGAAGATAGAAATTTTATTAAAAACTTATTCCAATACGACAATTTATCTGCATGTGAGATCTTAAAGAAGTACCCTCAAAGAGGTTGGTCGCTTACCAGCGTACAACGGTCAATACAAAAAATTAGAGTTTACGGTAATATTAACCGTAAAGTTGGTAGTGGAGGACCGCGTACAGGACGTATTCCAGAAAGGATAGAGGAGATCGGTCAGTTAATATGTAGTCCAGAAGGTGCTCCAGATACAAGCTTAAGCGTACGTCAAGTTGCTCGACATTTAGGGGTGAGTCGGTCGTCGGTGAGAAGGATTAGTAAATTGGATTTGGAGTTGAAAATATTTAAAAGGAGTAGTGTCACTCGGTTAAGTCCTGCGGTTAGACAAAAAAGGTACGAGAGGGCTAGAAGATTAGTGGCGAGATTTGCAACAAGAGATGCAATAAACAAAATATGGTTTACGGATGAAAAAAATTTACAATTGAAGCTCCAAAAAATACACAGAACGACAGAGTTTACGCCAATGTTCGCGTAAAGAGGGATATTCCACCTGAAAGGCTACTACGTGAACGAGCGCATTTTAGCCAATCTGTTATGGTGTCCGTGGGAGTTTCGCACGAAGGAAAAACTCGTATCTTATTTGTAGAGCAAGGAGTTAAATGCACGAACGTACCGTAACACTCTCGATAATGCTACCTGAAATTGAAGATTCTATGCCAGACTACTGCTTCATGCAAGACGATGCACCATCGCACCTAGCACGACACACAGTTTCGTATTTACAACAAAATTGCCCGAATTTTATAGAACCAGACGATTGGCCACCTTCTACTCCAGATGGAAATCCAATGGATTATTTTGTTTGGAGCCAGCTGGAGAAAGCTGTTTATAACAGCATTCGCATTCGTGATATCAATCATTTGAAACTCAATCACTCAACTATGGTGCTGGAATCAGCTGTCTCAAAATCAAATTGCTTTAGCTATTAGACAATGGCGAAGACGACTGCAAATGATTGTCGAAAAAAATGGTGGCCACATTGAGCCGTATTTGTAAAAGTTGTTATTAACTTCAGTTATGCACCAAATTTAAATAATAATTAAGTTGTTGATATTATCTTTTATTTATTATTTTTTATAAGCAATTCGTTTTTTTAAAGAAATATTTGCGACTATTCTTTTTGAGTGTACTTCCTTAAAATTTCACGTGCAGATAAATTATCGTATTGAAACAAGTTAATAATAAATTTTATCTTCAATGTTTAATCGCACCATTTTCTGCAGCAACTCAACCTCAACAATCAAAACTAAAATGACAGTTACTAACAAACATTGCTTTGTTACACTTTGATTTTCCAAACCAACCAAAGAGAGAGTGTAAAGAAAACAAACTGACGGTTATGTCCAAAATCTTCCGAATTTGCTCCTACCTGTGCGCTTGTGCAATTCTGAGGTCCTCGAGTGCTCCGACTTAGCTCAGGGGATGGCGTGGGTCTCACTCCAACTCCTAATCCAAAGTGTAACAGGGGTTTAAGGGCGCCAGCCACCTTATACTCGATATGGACGTAAACCCGGTGGCAAGGTAGATCGAAGTCAGCCACAATACGACACAGGATAAGATGAAGTTGTATTCCTCAAATAAAAGAGGTAAAATAAGGACAACATCCACTTTATTGTTCGTAGTAGCCGTAAGTCAAGTTCCGTGGATACACACAATTAAATATATGGTATGCCATGAACTAAATGTAAATATACGTTGTATTGCTTCATAGGGTTTCAGCCTATCCAAAACAAACCAGGTACACAAGTAATATATGCAAGTGATCAACAAGATCAACGTTCAATGCAAATAAAACACAAAATATATAGAGATAAACAAACAAATGCGCACCCCCAATATTATCTGGCCAGACAACCGTGTAAGTCGCAATCTTGGTCAATTCCAAGAAAGATAATTAAACTAGGAAAATTAAAACCGCATTGAAGTTGTTGATTAACAAAAGAAAGCTTAATTACATTAGATAAACAAACAAATAAATGCTGAAGGCTGAATTAATTATGTAACCGAAACCAAAGAGAACTAAACGCTGAAGGCGTCCTTTCCAGCGAAAGGAAGAACAAAATACGTCGTTGATTAATATACAAACACACTAATGAACCACTGAAGGTGGATTCAGAAGTAATACCGGTAAACACTAACCAAAATTCTCGCAAAATATAAACTAAGAACAGTTAAACGCTGAGGGCGACGGTAAACGTGTAAATGGGAACAATCTGACCTTGTCGGTAGCTTAATGCTGGTCTGAGGTCGGGTCCTGTCCTCGGACGATGGAAGATTACGATCTCCGAAGTCTTTGAACCTCAACCAATTCGTCAAACTCCAGCAGCTGATTATTCGAGCCTGTGTCGACCAACAAAGGTTTGCCCTGCCAATAGATCCGCAGAAGGTCCGCCCAAATAAATGACTGGTAAATGGTTGTCTCAACCAACAGAACTTTCCAGCCAAAGAAAAGGAACCCTACAACGTCCACTAAATCACAACCGAGCCGTAAGAAAGTGAGTGTCATTACATACCAAAGGTGTTGGGTGGGTTAATTAGATCTCCTCGTTGACTTGTATCAAATCCACAAAGTGAAAGAAGTCCACCGTTCACAGCGAGTGCAAGCGTCCGGTCCGCCAAATTTGGCAACGTCTTTCGTAAGGTAGAGGCTATATTGGTACCGGTTCAGGTTAGATCAGATCAGATCAGACCAGACCAGACCAGACACGATCAGATCAGACCAGACACGTCTGACGTACTGGCTTCATTGGTAGCGGATTTATAGGGTGGTATTATTTGACAAAGTGCAGAGAAGAGATGAGATGAATGGATAATGGAAAGTATTACGTGTAAATACTATACACCGAAGCGCCGTTATTGGACACATGATTTATACAAATCACGCGAAGAAGGAGAGTACAGAAAAACTTCCCTCAAGCTTCGAAGTTACCCCAAGAAATTTAGAGAATATTATCGCATGAACATAGCTACTTATGATTATATTTTAAAAGCTATATTTGAAGACATAAAACGATATTCAAATTTCAGACGGTGCATTGAACCTGGGGAAATGCTTACAATATGTTTAAGGTAACATAATGTAAAACATGTGTATTTTTCTTGGTCCATATTTTAGTTTATTGTACGCATGTATCTTTTCTGAGGGTTTCGAATTCTTTTTATGACTTATTTAAATATCTGGTGCCGCCCACCCAACTTTCAAACTAAATCATTGACACCTTGCGTCTAAGCAAATTTGCAATTATTCAGTTTCGTGACATCACAGCCACTCTGAAATTTGAACCACAGTTTGTTCCTTGTTCCTTGTTCCTTCGAGAAATATGTTATTCTATTAGTCATGTCAAGTCAGTACCAATGACTTTTGTGAAAATCTGACAATTTGCAACCATAGTGACGAAAGCTGTGAATTCTGTCAACCCGCTTCTGTAAATGCATGTAGCGTCTAAACCACTGATCCCTTTGATCAATAAATTAGTGTACATATTTAAACCCAGTGGAGAATGAGCTACTACCAGTTTGGTCAAAAAACGTATGTTACATTTGCCGCTTCCGGTTATCAGATTGTCACCAAAAACAATCCAGTTCGTCCCCTGGTAGTTATTAAGAGGTATACTAAATTTCAGCCGGATCTTTTGAAGAAGCACCTTGTCAAGGTGCGAAACGTTAAATTTGTTGTGTCATACAATAAACCCAAGACCCTCGGAAAAAGTACATCCGTACAATCAAAATAAGTAAGATAATGGTTACATAATTATAAAGACAGTGTATAGTTACAAAATATTTATTTGACAACAAGTACCATACATAATATAATGTAACTACCTATCTATAGTAGCTCTAAGTTCGCTATGTAATTCTGTAATCCAGATGATGTTTGCGGGTGTGGTTCTTCATTAATTGTTATAGAAGAACTTTGTGTTTCTTCGTGAGTTGGTGTGAACAAATAATGAATTCTGCTGGAAGTTCTGCTGCTTGCTGGCGTGGATGTGACAGCAGATTTCCTTCGTTTTGGTTGCTTTCTTGGTTTATATTCTGAAGCTCCCTTGTGATAATATTCATAAACTCCATTCTCACTTTCATTTTTTGTATATCTGAGAATTTTCGAACGTGTGGAAGGATGCTTTTTAAAAAATGCATGTCGTCATGTCATCCTCTTTATTGTTTTCCGGACAAGCTCGTGCTTGAAGTTTTTGTTCAAATAATTTTATCTTTTTTTTTTCAATGTTGATAAGATCATCTTGAAAACTGTTTCGTTTTCGTTTAGACTTTTCAGGTATTCCATTTGTTATTTCCACATCTTTTTCCACTAACTCCTGTGTGGGACCATTTTCCACATTTTTTAGTCCTGCAACTTCGCTATTTGGCGATGATGCATCTGGCAAATCATGTGGATAAAAGGCAGATATATTTGTTACAGTTTTTCTGGGTATGAAAAAGTCTTTAACAAACAGCATTTGTTTGAAATAGGGCCATTTGCAATCTATCTCAATATCGTCATCTGCTTCTTGTCCTGACTGCGTTGCATACACTTTTTTAAATTCCCTTCTAAACGTATCGCTTTATCCCACTGCTTTTTTTGCTTGTTCGGCTGAAAAAAAAAATCAAAACTCGTAAGGTACTTGCATAAAACGTTTATGGTAATAAATATTCAAATGGACACTATTATTGTAAATTTTTTTTATTTTCCAGATATTTTGCAACTGGCTTGTCATTTAGTTCGCTAGCATTCTCATTCCGTGTTCATCATTATACAATTGGAAAACTTGTTGAAGAAATATGTGATGTGCTTTGGATGAAATTAAGTGCTACACATTTGGCAGTTCCGAATCAAGAAGGATTTCGAAAAATCTCATCAAAATTCAACGCAAGATGGAATTTTCCAAATTGTGTAGGTTGCATCGATGGAAAACGATGCAACCTACACAACATATAGAAATAAAATGTCTACCAAAGTCAGGAACAATGTATTACAATTACAAACATTTTTATTCGATTGTTTTACAAGGAGTAGCGGATGCAGATTGTCGATTTATTTTTATTGACGTGGGGTCTTATGGAAGACAAAGCGACGGAGGTACTTTTGCTATTTCTAACTTGTACGAATTTTTGGAAAATTACAATAATACTTTACCTCAACCTGCACCCATTCACGGGATACCCGATGATATGCCATTTGTTTTGTTGGGTGACGATGCCTACCCACTAAAAACATACTTAATGAAACCTTATTCAAAAAGGCAGCAAATCAGGAACGAATATTTAACTACATGCTGTCCCGTGCAAGGAGATGTATCGAATGTACTTTTGGTATTTTATGTGCTAAGTGGCGTTTGCTAAATAAGGCCATTGAAACGGATGTAGAAAAGGCTATTAAAATTGATAAAACAATTTGCTTATTGCACAATATAGTTATGGACTTAGAAGGCTCTCCTAATATTGCAGTAGAGAGACAAGCGCTTGAAATTTACAGAAATTAATATCAAAATAATGTTATCAATAATGCCAGAAAAATTGGCAGAGCATTTAACAATAATGCAAATGACGCTAAACAAATACGTGAAGACTTGAACCGATATTTTAATGGACCTATCGGATCCGTTCCGTTCCAAACAAACTGTTTAAATGTGTAGTTTTGATAAATTGTAAACTTCTATTCTAATGTAGCTAATAAATAAATTATCCTTTACATACCTGAAACGTCCATTTTTTTCTCCAATTTCTTTCCATAATGCAGATTTTATGTCCCTGTTGTGGTATTTTCTGTCACGTTGATTCCACAGAGGTGGACTTTCTCTGATTAGGTCGATTAATATCGATTTGTCCATGTTGTCTCACGTCAATTTGCGGCCGTAGTCTGACGAAATATTAAACTCGTTTGATCCGTCCCGACCGTCGGAAGATGTCTGGTGACAGCGTGTCTGTCGTGGTCTGAACTGACAACTGTAGCCACTTATCTGGTCTGATCTGGTCTGATCGGGTCTGAACTGGCGCCAATGGAGCCATAGCCAAGGGTGGAGTTTCACCACGCTCGTCTTGGCACATGAAGCTACAACGGATGACAGCAGACCACTCATATTTTGCTTTATTTTTAACATTATCACTCCTGCATATAACTGATCCGCTGTAAATTACGTTGTCAAGACGTTGGTCAAGACGCACTATTTGAGCAACCGTGTGCGACACCTTAGCCACTGTCAGTGTCATTAGCACCACACCGACTATCATGTAGGCCAAGCGAGCATTCGGTACGGTAGTGTCAAATCGGTGTTCGCTCGGCGAACGAACGATCGCCCGTTGAGCGAACGAAATACAACGACTGGGTATAGGTAGTCGTTGC
The DNA here is from genome assembly GCA_963971325.1 of Aphodius granarius. NCBI lineage: Eukaryota > Metazoa > Arthropoda > Insecta > Coleoptera > Scarabaeidae > Aphodius > Aphodius granarius. Next base: position 19,930,663 of record OZ020224.1, on the reverse strand, counting down.
TGCGAGCGAGTGATCGCCCTATGCCTCAGAGCTGGCTTATGATTGGCCGTATGTTATGTAGAATTGTATACGAGATACGTTATTTATAAATGTCAAAACAGTACTTAATGAGTCACTTTAGCAATCTATCAAATGATTTTAGGAGTTTACAGCTAATTTACAGCTAATGTACTGAATCTATAGCCTATTATAAATAATGATTTGTATTTTGTTCATAAAATATTTTTTGTGTCCTATTTGTTTAGCGTTATGAAATTAATTAAAATTTGCCGCCACATAAAGCTATTAAAAAAGAAAAGAAAAAAATTTTATTCTCACAATAGTACTAGATTTTTAGAGTCATTTCAACCTCAAAAACGTTTCGGTAATTCTTAAGTTAGGATAGGCTGACATGTATATGGTTCATATGAAACCCACATAAGTTAATTTTAAGCTGTTTATGTCGTTCTTAACAAACGGGTTTAAATACACTGTATTTAATATAATAATGATACACAATAGATGAGCAAATAGGTACTAAATTTGCATGTTTATTTTATCTTACTATTGTAATAAATTCATACTAAACACAAACTAAAACTTGTAATAATACCTACATCTTTTTCTATCCAATCTCTGATAATTATGATTATAAATAAAATACAATGTTATATGTGTATAAAGATATGTTATGAACGTACGTTTAAAGTATTCTCAGCTTATAGCGTGATGTAGCTAATATTTGCCTTGCTGATAATTATTTTTTGGTATGTCAAGTTGAAGAGAGTACAATGAAGAAGTACAATGGCTCCAAACGTTCTTGAATTTATTTTTCGCTCTTCTTATTAATTATCCTGACGATTATTATATGCAACAAAAAGATATTGGCAAATACTTTGTCAAATATACTCTGGAAAAAATTGTCGATAATACAGACGTATCCAAACAAATAAATAGCAACGTCAGTCGGAATCAGTATAGAGCACGACGCAACGTTGCCAAATTTGTGGAACGTGTGCACTGTACACGGTCGGCCATAGCACTCGCTCCGGAGCGTGCACGCTCCGCCCGCGAGTGTTTTCAGAATTGCACTCCAGTCCGTCGACCGTCGCAGTGCGTAAGTCGTCCGACTCCTGCGCGAGCGTTCCGAGATCGAATCCCGGGTGGAACTTTTTTTGTTCTTTTTTACTTTCCGACTAGTATCCTAGAAGGAAAGTATTGTAATCGACGGAAAGTGACGTTTCGAGATTTTCGCGGAAATACGCGTTTTGAGGTCCCCTGAATTGTGCGATGATTTCCGGAAAATGTCTGTATGTATGTGAGTGTGTATGTATTTGTGCATGCACGTATGTCTGTGAAAACGATAGCGCCCAAACGGAACAACGGATCTGGCCGAAATTTTGCATACGCATTTAGAATTACCAGGGGACGAACTGGATTGTTTTTGGTGACAATCTGACAACCGGAAGTGAACAATGCTAAATGCATCTTCTGAGAGATCTATCCGGTTTTGACCAAACTGTTACCTGTTCATCCTCCAGTGACGTTAACTACGTTTACAAAATTACAGATCAGTGGGATGAATGGTTTAGGCGCTATTAGACTTTATAGAAGCAGTTTGACAGAATACACAGCCTTCGTTGCTGTGTTGCAAATTGTCAGATTTTGACAAACGTCAGTGCTATTGACATGACATGACATTAAATGTCGGTATGAGAAATGTCTTTATGTGAAGTATAGTCCATTTAATAACTAGGAGGAGTTTCAAACGTGTTACTAGGATGATTTCGCCCGTGATCGGTTAAATCGCAGACCGTTTTACATCGGGCAAATTTACCCTTTGGCGCGCAAGTCCCGTTAGGTTAGGTTCCAGGAAAACAAATATTGGTACCTGTTTTGCGTTGTTTTGTATTTGGTGCTATTCTTGAGTTCAGTTTAATTTTATCAGCACCTCGTATAAGAAGTAGTGTACATATCTAATTTGTTAAATATAAATATAATAATTTATTATTCTACAAACTTTACTCGGATGGTAATATGTATATGTAGTGCGCAGAAGAAAGACAGACTGTAGTTCTGTCGGTCATTGGGCAGTTCGGATCTCCAGCGGCGTCGCTGACAGGAGATTCAGGGTAACTGTCAGTTATGGTGGTGTCACACTTTAAAATGCCGGGAAAATATTTAAATCCTCAAACGAAATAGTTTGAGGCCAATCATATAGACTAGTTTACAGCGGTAAAAGAATCTATATATATATATATATATATATATATATATATATATATATATATATATATATATATATATATATATATATATATATTATATATATATTCAGTTTAATTTTATCAGCACCTCGTATAAGAAGTAGTGTACATATCTAATTTGTTAAATATAAATATAATAATTTATTATTCTACAAACTTTACTCGGATGGTAATATGTATATGTAGTGCGCAGAAGAAAGACAGACTGTAGTTCTGTCGGTCATTGGGCAGTTCGGATCTCCAGCGGCGTCGCTGACAGGAGATTCAGGGTAACTGTCAGTTATGGTGGTGTCACACTTTAAAATGCCGGGAAAATATTTAAATCCTCAAACGAAATAGTTTGAGGCCAATCATATAGACTAGTTTACAGCGGTAAAAGAATCTATATATATATATATATATATATATATATATATATATATATATATATATATATATATATATATATATATATATATATATATATATATATATATATATATATACAGCAAAAGCATCTTTCGGGCACAACCGCCAACCAAATGCAACCGTAGACACGTGTTTCGGACTTGTTAGTCCTCATCAGTACGGTATAGCCAAAGAGTAAGATGGAAGCTCCATGGAGAAGCCAACAAAAGAGACCCTAATCAGGGAGACCAACGTCACCAATTGATGCCTCGGTCGCAACATCCCCGGTATGTAGGACAAGAAGCAACGTCGCATCGAGGCAAACAGTACACCCCAAGGTACGCCCCCCAGCCCATGGTATAATAACCGAAAAATCAATTATTTGCGGTGCAATCCAAACAGCAAAAGCATCTTTCGGGCACAACCGCCAACCAAATGCAACCGTAGACACGTGTTTCGGACTTGTTAGTCCTCATCAGTACGGTATAGCCAAAGAGTAAGATGGAAGCTCCATGGAGAAGCAAACAAAAGGGACCCTAATCAGGGAACCAACGTCACCAATTGATGCCTCGGTCGCAACATCCCCGGTATGTAGGACAAGAAGCAACGTCGCATCGAGGCAAACAGTACACCCCAAGGTACGCCCCCCAGCCCATGGTATAATAACCGAAAAATCAATTATTTGCGGTGCAATCCAAACAGCAAAAGCATCTTTCGGGCACAACCGCCAACCAAATGCAACCGTAGACACGTGATTTTTCGGTTATTATACCATGGGCTGGGGGGCGTACCTTGGGGTGTACTATTTGCCTCGATTCGACGTTGCTTCTTGTTCTGCATACCGGGGATGTTGCGACCGAGGCATCAATTGGTGACGTTGGTCTCCCTGATTAGGGTCCCTTTTGTTTGCTTCTCCATGGAGCTTCCATCTTACTCTTTGGCTATACCGTACTGATGAGGACAAACAAGTCCGAAACACGTGTCTACGGTTGCATTTGGTTGGCGGTTGTGCCCGAAAGATGCTTTTGCTGTTTGGATTGCACCGCAAATAATTGATTTTTCGGTTATTATACCATGGGCTGGGGGGCGTACCTTGGGGTGTACTGTTTGCCTCGATGCGACGTTGCTTCTTGTCCTACATACCGGGGATGTTGCGACCGAGGCATCAATTGGTGACGTTGGTCTCCCTGATTAGGGTCCCTTTTGTTTGCTTCTCCATGGAGCTTCCATTTTACTCTTTGGCTATACCGTACTGATGAGGACTAACAAGTCCGAAACACGTGTCTACGGTTGCATTTGGTTGGCGGTTGTGCCCGAAAGATGCTTTTGCTGTTTGGATTGCACCGCAAATAATTGATTTTTCGGTTATTATACCATGGGCTGGGGGGCGTACCTTGGGGTGTACTGTTTGCCTCGATGCGACGTTGCTTCTTGTCCTACATACCGGGGATGTTGCGACCGAGGCATCAATTGGTGACGTTGGTCTCCCTGATTAGGGTCCCTTTTGTTTGCTTCTCCATTGAGCTTCCATCTTACTCTTTGGCTATACCGTACTGATGAGGACTAACAAGTCCGAAACACGTGTCTACGGTTGCATTTGGTTGGCGGTTGTGCCCGAAAGATACCTTTGCTGTTTGGATTGCACCGCAAATAATTGATTTTTCGGTTATTATACCATGGGCTGGGGGGCGTACCTTGGGGTGTACTGTTTGCCTCGATGCGACGTTGCTTCTTGTCCTACATACCGGGGGTGTTGCGACCGAGGCATCAATTGGTGACGTTGGTCTCCCTGATTAGGGTCCCTTTTGTTTGCTTCTCCATGGAGCTTCCATCTTACTCTTTGGCTATACCGTACTGATGAGGACTAACAAGTCCGAAACACGTGTCTACGGTTTGCATTTGGTTGGCGGTTGTGCCCGAAAGATGCTTTTGCTGTTTGGATTGCACCGCAAATAATTGATTTTTCGGTTATTATACCATGGGCTGGGGGGCGTACCTTGGGGTGTACTGTTTGCCTCGATGCGACGTTGCTTCTTGTCCTACATACCGGGGATGTTGCGACCGAGGCATCAATTGGTGACGTTGGTCTCCCTGATTAGGGTCCCTTTTGTTTGCTTCTCCATGGAGCTTCCATCTTACTCTTTGGCTATACCGTACCGATGAGGACTAACAAGTCCGAAACACGTGTCTACGGTTGCATTTGGTTGGCGGTTGTGCCCGAAAGATGCTTTTGCTGTTTGGATTGCACCGCAAATAATTGATTTTTCGGTATATATATATATATATATATATATATATATATATATATATATATATATATATATATATATATATATATATATATATATATATATATATATATATATATACATATATATAAATATAAATATAAATATAGTAAAAAGGATTATCTTTTTTTGGGCATAACCGCTATCTTAAATGCAACCGTAAACACGTGTTTCGGACCTATTAGTCCTCGTCAGTACGGTATAGCCAAAGAGAAAGGATGGAAACTCAATGGAGAACTCAACAAAAGGGACCTTAATCAGGGAGACCAACGTCACCATTTGGAGCTTCAGTCACAACATCCTCGGATTTGAGGACAAGAAGTAACGTCGCGCCGAGGCAACAAGTACACCCCGAGGTGCAACCTTAGCCCTGGTACAATATAAAGGAAAAAAGTTATTGTTTGCGGTGAAATCAAAATTAAATACAGTAAAAAGGATTATCTTTTTTTGGGCATAACCGCTATCTTAAATGCAACCGTAGACACGTGTTTCGGACTTATTAGTCCTCGTCAGTACGGTATAGCCAAAGAGAAAGGATGGAAACTCAATGGAGAACTCAACAAAAGGGACCCTAATCAGGGAGACCAACGTCACCATTTGGAGCTTCAGTCACAACATCCTCGGATTTGAGGACAAGAAGTAACGTCGCGCGGAGGCAACAAGTACACCCCGAGGTGCAACCTTAGCCCTGGTACAATATAAAGGAAAAAAGTTATTGTTTGCGGTGAAATCTAAATTAAATATAGTAAAAAGGATTATCTTTTTTTGGGCATAACCGCTATCTTAAATGTAACCGTAGACACGTGTTTCGGACTTATTAGTCCTCGTCAGTACGGTATAGCCAAAGCGAAAGGATGGAAACTCAATGGAGAACTCAACAAAAGGGACCTTAATCAGGGAGACCAACGTCACCATTTTGGAGCTTCAGTCACAACATCCTCGGATTTGAGGACAAGAAGTAACGTCGCGCCGAGGCAACAAGTACACCCCGAGGTGCAACCTTAGCCCTGGTACAATATAAAGGAAAAAAGGTATTGTTTGCGGTGAAATCTAAATATAAATATAGTCAAAAGGATTATCTTTTTTTGGGCATAACCGCTATCTTAAATGCAACCGTAGACACGTGTTTCGGACTTATTAGTTCTCGTCAGTACGGTATAGCCAAAGAGAAAGGATGGAAACTCAATGGAGAACTCAACAAAAGGGACCTTAATCAGGAAGACCAACGTCACCATTTGGAGCTTCAGTCACAACATCCTCGGATTTGAGGACAAGAAGTAACGTCGCGCCGAGGCAACAAGTACACCGCGAGGTGCAACCTTAGCCCTGGTACAATATAAAGGAAAAAAGGTATTGTTTGCGGTGAAATCTAAATATAAATATAGTAAAAAGGATTATCTTTTTTTGGGCATAACCGCTATCTTAAATGCAACCGTAGACACGTGCTTCGGACTTATTAGTCCTCGTCAGTACGGTATAGCCAAAGAGAAAGGATGGAAACTCAATGGAGAACTCAAAAAAAGGGACCTTAATCAGGGAGACCAACGTCACCATTTGGAGTTTCAGTCACAACATCCTCGGATTTGAGGACAAGAAGTAACGTCGCGCCGAGGCAACAAGTACACCCCGAGGTGCAACCTTAGCCCTGGTACAATATAAAGGAAAAAAGGTATTGTTTGCGGTGAAATCTAAATATAAATATAGTAAAAAGGATTATCTTTTTTTGGGCATAACCGCTATCTTAAATGCAACCGTACACACGTGTTTCGGACTTATTAGTCCTCGTCAGTACGGTATAGCCAAAGAGAAAGGATGGAAACTCAATGGAGAACTCAAAAAAAGGGACCTTAATCAGGGAGACCAACGTCACCATTTGGAGTTTCAGTCACAACATCCTCGGATTTGAGGACAAGAAGTAACGTCGCGCCGAGGCAACAAGTACACCCCGAGGTGCAACCTTAGCCCTGGTACAATATAAAGGAAAAAAGGTATTGTTTGCGGTGAAATCTAAATATAAATATAGTAAAAAGGATTATCTTTTTTTGGGCATAACCGCTATCTTAAATGCAACCGTAGACACGTGTTTCGGACTTATTAGTCCTCGTCAGTACGGTATAGCCAAAGAGAAAGGATGGAAACTCAATGGGGAACTCAGCAAAAGGGACCTTAATCAGGGAGACCAACGTCACCATTTGGAGCTTCAGTCACAACATCCTCGAATTTGAGGACAAGAAGTAACGTCGTGCCGAGGCAACAAGTACATCCCGAGGTGCAACCTTAGCCCTGGTACAATATAAAGGAAAAAAGGTATTGTTTGCGGTGAAATCTAAATATAAATATAATAAAAAGGATTATCTTTTTTTGGGCATAACCGCTATCTTAAATGCAACCGTAGACACGTGTTTCGGACTTATTAGTCCTCGTCAGTATGGTATAGCCAAAGAGTAAGATGGAAACTCTAAGGAGAAGTAAACAAAACAAAAGGGACCTTAATCGGGGAGACTAATGTTGCACAATTGATGCGTCGGTGGCAACATCCTCGGTATGGAGGACAAGAAGCCACATCGCGTCGAGGTAACTAGTACACCCCAGGGTACACCTTTTAGCCCATGTATAATAATTGAAAATGAATTATTAGCGGTGAAATCTAAACAGTAAAAATGATTCTCTCGGGCACACCCGCTATCTTAATTGCAACCGTAGACACGTGTTTCGGACTTATTAGTCCTCGTCAGTACGGTATAGCCAAAGAGTAAGATGGAAACTCTAAGGAGAAGTAAACAAAACAAAAGGGACCTTAATCGGGGAGACTAATGTCACACAATTGATGCTTCGGTGGCAACATCCTCGGTATGGAGGACAAGAAGCCACGTCGCGTCGAGGTAACTAGTTCTTGTCCTCCATACCGAGAATGTTGCCACCGAAGCATAAATTGTGTGACATTAGTCTCCCCGATTAAGGTCCCTTTTGTTTTGTTTACTTCTCCTTAGAGTTTCTATCTTACTCTTTGGCTATACCGTACTGACGAGGACTAATAAGTCCGAAACACGTGTCTACGGTTGCAATTAAGATAGCGGGTGTGCCCGAGAGAATCATTTTTACTGTTTCACCGCTAATAATTCATTTTCAATTATATATATATATATATATATATAGATATATATATATATATATATATATATATATATATATATATATATATATATATATATATATATATATATATATATAGGACGACAGTTACAATAATTAAGGTATATATATATATATATATATATATATATGTCGGTGTATTAAGGGTTGTCGACAGGAGACTTTCCAATGGAACTACTCTTTCTTTATTCAGTCAAGCTTTCGGTATATTTATTCATTACCATCATCAGGACAACTAAAATGTTACAAATACTTAATTATCAATAAAACACCCCCAATGTTCAACTTACTAAAATTGAGGTTATGTCATGGCACGCTTCGGGTGCCATGACATAACCTCATAACTCTTACGCATAACTCTCTTACATCAGGAAACGACAGCACACAAAACACATTAAAAATACATATTGGTAATTTAACCTAAAAAACAGGAATAACTTAATAAGATTGCGAAGATTAAATAAGATTTAAGCACCTTTGTTGGCAATTAAGCATCGCTTAGGTCGGACATTTTTCTCTGTGTTTGTTTCGGTGTGAAGTTGGCTATATGTCACTTTTTCGGCGCGAACGCGGATTTCGTTCAAATTCAAAAAGTTATCGCCCTTTCATACATGCTGTCCATGTTATTGCCGTCTTCGGTTTCCATGGACAACAGGTAAGTATATATAGTGCTCAAACCCTGTACATCGGATTTTTTGTTCATCGTATGTGGTGTTTTCTTGATGTGGTACATTTCCAGGAAGGCTCTTTTTGTATAATTTGATTCTACGTCCAAGACTTCTATCTCATCGTAATTTATCCTATGATCCATTTGGTTGACATGCATGGCTAGCATGCATCGTGGGAGATTTTTGCTGGAATCACTCCTGTGCCCTGCAATTCTGTTTTTGAGGACTTGGGATGTCTGACCCACATAACATTGTTGACAGTCCATACATTGTAGTTTATAAACTACATCAGGTTGTTGGGTTATTGGGGTCTTGTCTTTGAGTTTCATGTAAATCATGCCCACTGTCTTCATTGCTTTCGGGATTATTTTGGTGTTTTCTCCCCTGAAAAGTTTCATTATGCTTGGAGTTAGTTGAGGGATATTCATGATTGCCACATATCTTCGGCCTACCTGATTTTCCATGGCCTGTCTTGCCAATGGTTCAGTCAGACTACCCCCTGGCTCCCAGTTCGTTTGCCTGTATAGGATGTTTCTTATCAGTTGCTTAGGGTAAGAATTTTTGAGTAATATGTTCTCTAATTTCTTTAAGTTCTCCCTAATGTATACTGGATCACTGATGACTGATACCCTTTTTTTGAGTTGTGTGATGAGGTTAAGTTTTATTCCTATAGGATGTTTGGATAAATAGTTTAAATATCTTCCTGAGTTTGTGGGTTTCTGATACCAGTCCAATCTGATTTGATTCTCCTCGCTTCTGATCACTCTCGTATCCAAGAACGGCACAGATTTGTTCTGATCTTCTTCCACTGTGAATTTTATCTTATGATGATACTGTTCAAAGACTGTAACCATCTCACCCACTTTTCCATCTGGTACTGCTGTTATGATGTCATCAACAAATTTCTTCAGAAAAGGTACCTCATAGCTCAGTTTCTCCAAACATTCATCCAACAATTGGTCCATGACATATTGGGCAATGATGGGGCTTAGTTCCGAGCCCATGGCACAACCTGAAACCTGATGGTAAGATATGTGGCAATCATGAATATCCCTCAACTAACTCCAAGCATAATGAAACTTTTCAGGGGAGAAAACACCAAAATAATCCCGAAAGCAATGAAGACAGTGGGCATGATTTACACGAAACTCAAAGACAAGACCCCAATAACCCAACAACCTGATGTAGTTTGTAAACTACAATGTATGGACTGTCAACAATGTTATGTGGGTCAGACATCCCAAGTCCTCAAAAACAGAATTGCAGAGCACAGGAGTGATTCCACCAAAAATCTCCCACGATGCATGCTAGCCATGCATGTCAACCAAATGGATCATAGGATAAATTACGATGAGATAGAAGTCTTGGACGTAGAATCAAATTATACAAAAAGAGCCTTCCTGGAAATGTACCACATCAAGAAAACACCACATACGATGAACAAAAAATCCGATGTACAGGGTTTGAGCACTATATATACTTACCTGTTGTCCATGGAAACCGAAGACGGCAATAACATGGGCAGCATGTATGAAAGGGCGATAACTTTTTGAATTTGAACGAAATCCGCGTTCGCGCCGAAAAAGTGACATACAGCCAACTTCACACCGAAACAAACACAGAGAAAAATGTCCGACCTAAGCGATGCGTAATTGCCAACAAAGGTGCTTAAATCTTATTTAATCTTCGCAATCTTATTAAGTTATTCCTGTTTTTTAGGTTAAATTACCAATATGTATTTTTAATGTGTTTTGTGTGCTGTCGTTTCCTGATGTAAGAGAGTTATGCGTAATTATGTGTCACCCGAAGCGTGCCATGACATAACCTCAATTTTAGTAAGTTGAACATTGGGGGTGTTTTATTGATAATTAAGTATTTGTAACATTTTAGTTGTCCTGATGATGGTAATGAATAAATATACCGAAAGCTTGACTGAATAAAGAAAGAGTAGTTTCATTGGAAAGTCTCCTGTCGACAACCCTTAATACACCGACATATATTAATTGCGACAGTTAGCCAACCGTTTTATACAAGATGGGTTTCTATGAAGATGTAACATCTCGCTACGGCGAACAAACAACAAAACTTATGAAGCAATGGAGCAAAACGAACATCAAAGTGGCATCGGTGATCAACCAGCGTGTTTTCTTGCATGAGTGTAAACGTAAGGGCTTACAACCGAGACACATAGCCCAGAATACAAAGAGCTTGTTTCAGTTCTACAATCGTCAACACAGGAAATTAACGAGGAACATGGAGAGTTTCAACAATAAGGTGATAATCAAGATATTAAATTTTGAAATTCAACATGCAAATTGCGAGATAGAAGATTTGAGGAGAAGGAAGCAGGAGATAAGAGGAAACCTGAGACATGTGGATGAGGTGATCTGGTTTGAATTTGTGAGAAGAGAGATAATCCAGTACAATAGGAAGTTTCAGAGAATAAAAGAAAGAAACATGAGAAAAATAGAAAAATTAGAAGAGACTCAGAGCGTGGATGTGGTCATACAGGAAGGTTGGATTAAATATTTAACAAATATAGAATTACCTAAAAATGTAACGAGTATTTTAGCTCTAGGACCAAAGTTTGCATTACCGATGGAGGCTAAGGAGATACCGGTCAGGAGACTGTTGGCGGATGTGGAAAACATACTTAGTGATATACAGGAGGAAAATAAAGACAGATATAGAGCTCAGGTAACAAATTTGATCACTAATCATCTCGTCAGTAAACCCAGACAATCAAATATATTGAATATAAATTACAGAGAAGCAAGAGTGTTTATGAAAGAACATCCAGAACTTGTTGTAGTCCAAAGCGACAAAGGGGGTACAACAGTAGTCATGAAGAGAGATGAATACCAAGAAAAAATGCTGAGCATACTGGCAGATAGGCAGATGTTCAAGCAAATGAACAATGACCCCACACAAGCCACTCAGACCAAGGCAAACAAACTAATACAAGAATTAGTAAACAACAATATACTTACAGGTGAGCAGGGCAAAAAATGCAAGATATATAATTCTATATGTCCGAAAATTTACGGAAATCCGAAGGTCCATAAGGAAGGAGTCCCACTTAGACCGATTATTTCAGGATTGAGAAGTCCAACAAGGTCATTGGCGACGTTGGTAGCAAACATACTAACTAGAGCGTACAACACGGAAAATGAATATTATACCGGGGATACCTACAAGTTTGTGGAATTTATGAATAACATGAGATTACCTGAACAATACCGGATAGTATCGTTGGACGTTATAAACCTCTTTGGGAACATCACAAAAGATTTGATAACAATGGTTTTGGAAAAGAAATGGGAAATAATCAAGAACCATACAAACAACATGGACAAAAAGCAATTCCTACGGTTGGTACATTTTGTACTGGATAACAATTTCTTCATTTATAATAAAACCCACTACCATCAGGTTTCAGGTTGTGCCATGGGCTCGGAACTAAGCCCCATCATTGCCCAATATGTCATGGACCAATTGTTGGATGAATGTTTGGAGAAACTGAGCTATGAGGTACCTTTTCTGAAGAAATTTGTTGATGACATCATAACAGCAGTACCAGACGGAAAAGTGGGTGAGATGGTTACAGTCTTTGAACAGTATCATCATAAGATAAAATTCACAGTGGAAGAAGAAGATCAGAACAAATCTGTGCCGTTCTTGGATACGAGAGTGATCAGAAGCGAGGAGAATCAAATCAGATTGGACTGGTATCAGAAACCCACAAACTCAGGAAGATATTTAAACTATTTATCCAAACATCCTATAGGAATAAAACTTAACCTCATCACACAACTCAAAAAAAGGGTATCAGTCATCAGTGATCCAGTATACATTAGGGAGAACTTAAAGAAATTAGAGAACATATTACTCAAAAATTCTTACCCTAAGCAACTGATAAGAAACATCCTATACAGGCAAACGAACTGGGAGCCAGGGGGTAGTCTGACTGAACCATTGGCAAGACAGGCCATGGAAAATCAGGTAGGCCGAAGATATGTGGCAATCATGAATATCCCTCAATTAACTCCAAGCATAATGAAACTTTTCAGGGGAGAAAACACCAAAATAATCCCGAAAGCAATGAAGACAGTGGGCATGATTTACACGAAACTCAAAGACAAGACCCCAATAACCCAACAACCTGATGTAGTTTATAAACTACAATGTATGGACTGTCAACAATGTTATGTGGTATAGATAATCTGTATGCCGCGTTGATTACAAGGTGGAATTCGAAATAAAATAAAATACTAGGTATATGTTCTTCCTTGTATATTTGAAAAATGTACTTTTGCTACCGGTTTCGGCTAATAGCCATCATCAGGCAAAAACTGGAAAGAAAACGAAAAAACAAATACAGATTAACAAAAACTTTTCAGCGTTCGCAGACTATGGTACTAGGTTATGGTATAAATTACGCATCAGATTAAATATATTAAAAAGACAAAACTCACCAGTCAAAGGTTAAAAACACATATCAAACATAATAAAAATCTCAAAATGTCAAAATGAGGCGCAGATCAGCAGAGCAAAGCAAACACTAATTATACTATCAGTCACAGAAAAAATATAGTATTGTTATGCACGTTGGTATCAGTCGTGTCCACAATCTTACTGGAGATGTCGCGACGATCGTAACAGTGTGTTCAGAAAGGTATGTAGGAAATAAAGGCTACGTTCCTATGTCGTGCAAGAATGTGAATAGTGGCTGTTTCTGCAACAGGAGCTGGTCATTGAGGAGAGTCGCTCCTGCCTGTTTGTGCTTTTCGATCTGATAGGCTTCCAAAAGGGTGAGGATGTGTCCTTTGTGGTGCCTATGTAATAGTTCGATGTTGTTGTCGTCCTCGCTATTGTGACCAGCCATGTCAAGATGTTTGCCAAAGTTAGAACGATGTCTAACTTTTCTGTGTTCCTTTATTCTTTGTTGTAGGGATCGTCCAGTTTCACCAGTGTATGTGGCTTCGCAATCGTCGCATTTTATCTTATAGACTCCGCTGGCCTGCAGTTTCTTTGTGGTGTCTGTATGTTTTGAGATGATGGAAGTATGTTGTAGGGAGTTTTGTGTGCACATGTTATTTGGTAGTTTTTGAGCATCTTTGGCATGATCAGAGAGGTATTGTTGAGAAACGTGAGCGATCTATAAGCTGGCTTATGATCCGTTTGTTCTGTGTGACCAGAACGGAGTGGATGTCTTTTTTGTGTTTCTCTTTTTATTATTCTATTGATCGTCTCTGATCTATAGCCGTTCATAGTGGCAAGTTGGCGAATTATGTTGAACTCTTGTGACCTGGTTGTCTCATTCAGTGGAAGCTGTAGAGCGCGGTGAATCATACTTCTAAAAGCAGACATCTTTTGGTTCGGATGGTGATGTGAATCGGCTGGTATTAGAGCAGAGCAACATGTGGGTTTGCGAAATATCTTAAATTCAAACTTATCACACTTCCGGACTATAGTTAAGTCCAAAAAATTTATAGCACGGTCGTCTTCCATTTCATAAGTAAAATTGAGGTTAGTGTGGATGTTGTTTAAGTATGTGAGGAAGTTCTGTAGCTCATCATCATCTCCAGACCATAAACAGAACGTGTCATCAACATATCTGGTCCACCATTTTATTTTGTCCTTGTAGGGGTTTCTATCGTGTAGAATGTGTTCATTCTCAACCTTGTCGAGGTACATGTCTGCGAAAGGTCCCGAAATTGGGGATCCCATAGGTAGACCTTCATCCATCTTGTATGTCTTGTTGTTGAAAGTGCATACGTTTTGAGATACAAGATGGAGTGCTATTTTTTTGATGTTGTTAGCGTCTATGTCACTCATCTCAGAATCGTGAAGGATTTTGTTTAGGATGTTCAAGGTGAAGTTGATTGGAACATTTGTGTAAAGGTTTGTTACATCGAATGAGATCATTCTTACGTTCGTCGGAGTTTGTTGTTGAATTTTGGTCACAAGGTCATATGAGTTAGAGACAGTGTATTTTGGCCTGAAGATGTCCTTTAGAATATTCGTCAATAGTTTTGATAGATCATATGTTGGTGTATTGCAGAAGGCCACAACGGGTCTTATAGGGGTATTCTCCTTATGCAGTTTTGGCATGCCGTATAATTGCGGCATCACAGGGTTCATCGGTATAAGAGGTTTATTATTATGTTGGTGTTTGCTGATGGTCTCGGCACATTCGTTGATAACTTGCTTTGTCTTGGTGATTATCGAGTTAAGTGGGTTTCTGGTAAGTGTGCTGTAAGGATTTTCCCGTATGAATTGTTCTACCTTTTCTATATATGTGTTTCTCTTGAGGATGACCATGCCTGCATTTTTGTCGGCACGAACTATAATGGCTTCTTGCTTATCTAACTTGCTCTTAATGCCTTTCACTATTCTGTGGATCTGGTTTTTGGTTCTGGGGCCTCGTCTAGCTAGACGTCTCTCCTCATTCTTCAGTATTTGTATACATTCACTCCTGATGTCGTCTTCCAGGGGATGGTTTTTGATAGCTGCTTCCATTTCAATAGCGGAAATGTGTAATTGTGGTTTCGTGCCGACAAAAATGCAGGCATGGTCATCCTCAAGAGAAACACATATATAGAAAAGGTAGAACAATTCATACGGGAAAATCCTTACAGCACACTTACCAGAAACCCACTTAACTCGATAATCACCAAGACAAAGCAAGTTATCAACGAATGTGCCGAGACCATCAGCAAACACCAACATAATAATAAACCTCTTATACCGATGAACCCTGTGATGCCGCAATTATACGGCATGCCAAAACTGCATAAGGAGAATACCGCTATAAGACCCGTTGTGGCCTTCTGCAATACACCAACATATGATCTATCAAAACTATTGACGAATATTCTAAAGGACATCTTCAGGCCAAAATACACTGTCTCTAACTCATATGACCTTGTGACCAAAATTCAACAACAAACTCCGACGAACGTAAGAATGATCTCATTCGATGTAACAAACCTTTACACAAATGTTCCAATCAACTTCACCTTGAACATCCTAAACAAAATCCTTCACGATTCTGAGATGAGTGACATAGACGCTAACAACATCAAAAAAATAGCACTCCATCTTGTATCTCAAAACGTATGCACTTTCAACAACAAGACATACAAGATGGATGAAGGTCTACCTATGGGATCCCCAATTTCGGGACCTTTCGCAGACATGTACCTCGACGAGGTTGAGAATGAACACATTCTACACGATAGAAACCCCTACAAGGACAAAATAAAATGGTGGACCAGATATGTTGATGACACGTTCTGTTTATGGTCTGGAGATGATGATGAGCTACAGAACTTCCTCACATACTTAAACAACATCCACACTAACCTCAATTTTACTTATGAAATGGAAGACGACCGTGCTATAAATTTTTTGGACTTAACTATAGTCCGGAAGTGTGATAAGTTTGAATTTAAGATATTTCGCAAACCCACATGTTGCTCTGCTCTAATACCAGCCGATTCACATCACCATCCGAACCAAAAGATGTCTGCTTTTAGAAGTATGATTCACCGCGCTCTACAGCTTCCACTGAATGAGACAACCAGGTCACAAGAGTTCAACATAATTCGCCAACTTGCCACTATGAACGGCTATAGATCAGAGACGATCAATAGAATAATAAAAAGAGAAACACAAAAAAGACATCCACTCCGTTCTGGTCACACAGAACAAACGGATCATAAGCCAGCTTATAGATCGCTCACGTTTCTCAACAATACCTCTCTGATCATGCCAAAGATGCTCAAAAACTACCAAATAACATGTGCACACAAAACTCCCTACAACATACTTTCCATCATCTCAAAACATACAGACACCACAAGGAAACTGCAGGCCAGCGGAGTCTATAAGATAAAATGCGACGATTGCGAAGCCACATACATTGGTGAAACTGGACGATCCCTACAACAAAGAATAAAGGAACACAGAAAAGTTAGACATCGTTCTAACTTTGGCAAACATCTTGACATGGCTGGTCACAATAGCGAGGACGACAACAACATCGAACTATTACATAGGCACCACAAAGGACACATCCTCACCCTTTTGGAAGCCTATCAGATCGAAAAGCACAAACAGGCAGGAGCGACTCTCCTCAATGACCAGCTCCTGTTGCAGAAACAGCCACTATTCACATTCTTGCACGACATAGGAACGTAGCCTTTATTTCCTACATACCTTTCTGAACACACTGTTACGATCGTCGCGACATCTCCAGTAAGATTGTGGACACGACTGATACCAACGTGCATAACAATACTATATTTTTTCTGTGACTGATAGTATAATTAGTGTTTGCTTTGCTCTGCTGATCTGCGCCTCATTTTGACATTTTGAGATTTTTATTATGTTTGATATGTGTTTTTAACCTTTGACTGGTGAGTTTTGTCTTTTTAATATGTTTAATCTGATGCGTAATTTATACCGTAACCTAGTACCATAGTCTGCGAACGCTGAAAAGTTTTTGTTAATCTGTATTTGTTTTTTCGTTTTCTTTCCAGTTTTTGCCTGATGATGGCTATTAGCCGAAACCGGTAGCAAAAGTACATTTTTCAAATATACAAGGAAGAACATATACCTAGTATTTTATTTTATTTAATGTTATGTGGGTCAGACATCCCAAGTCCTCAAAAAGAGAATTGCAGGGCACAGGAGTGATTCGACCAAAAATCTCCCACGATGCATGCTAGCCATGCATGTCAACTAAATGGGTCATAGGATAAATTACGATGAGATAGAAGTCTTGGACGTAGAATCAAATTATACAAAAAGAGCCTTCCTGGAAATGTACCACATCAAGAAAACACCACATACGATGAACAAAAAATCCGATGTACAGGGTTTGAGCACTATATATACTTACCTGTTGTCCATGGAAACCGAAGACGGCAATAACATGGACAGCATGTATGAAAGGGCGATAACTTTTTGAATTTGAACGAAATCCGCGTTCGCGCCGAAAAAGTGACATACAGCCAACCTCACACCGAAACAAACACAGAGAAAAATGTCCGACCTAAGCGATGCGTAATTGCCAACAAAGGTGCTTAAATCTTATTTAACCTTCGCAATCTTATTAAGTTATTCCTGTTTTTTAGGTTAAATTACCAATATGTATTTTTAATGTGTTTTGTGTGCTGTCGTTTCCTGATGTAAGAGAGTTATGCGTAATTATGTGTCAACCGAAGCGTGCCATGACATAACCTCAATTTTAGTAAGTTGAACATTGGGGGTGTTTTATTGATAATTAAGTATTTGTAACATTTTAGTTGTCCTGATGATGGTAATGAATAAATATACCGAAAGCTTGACTGAATAAAGAAAGAGTAGTTTCATTGGAAAGTCTCCTGTCGACAACCCTTAATACACCGACATATATTAATTGCGACAGTTAGCCAACCGTTATATATATATATATATATATATATATATATATATATATATATATATATATATATATATATATATATATATATATATATATATAAAAGAAGCGACGTGGCTTCTTGTCCTCCATACCGAGGATGTTGCCACCGAAGCATCAATTGTGTGACATTAGTCTCCCCGATTAAGGTCCCTTTTGTTTTGTTTACTTCTCCTTAGAGTTTCCATCTTACTCTTTGGCTATACCGTACTGACGAGGACTAATAAGTCCGAAACACGTGTCTACGGTTGCAATTAAGATAGCGGGTGTGCCCGAGAGAATAATTTTTACTGTTTAGATTTCACCGCTAATAATTCATTTTCAATTATTATACATGGGCTAAAAGGTGTACCCTGGGGTGTACTAGTTACCTCGACGCGACGTGGCTTCTTGTCCTCCATACCGAGGATGTTGCCACCGAAGCATCAATTGTGTGACATTAGTCTCCCCGATTAAGGTCCCTTTTGTTTTGTTTACTTCTCCTTAGAGTTTCCATCTTACTCTTTGGCTATACCGTACTGACGAGGACTAATAAGTCCGAAACACGTGTCTACGGTTGCAATTAAGATAGCGGGTGTGCCCGAGAGAATAATTCTTACTGTTTAGATTTCACCGCTAATAATTCATTTTCAATTATTATACATGGGCTAAAAGGTGTACCCTGGGGTGTACTAGTTACCTCGACGCGACGTGGCTTCTTGTCCTCCATACCGAGGATGTTGCCACCGAAGCATCAATTGTGTGACATTAGTCTCCCCGATTAAGGTCCCTTTTGTTTTGTTTACTTCTCCTTAGAGTTTCCATCTTACTCTTTGGCTATACCGTACTGACGAGGACTAATAAGTCCGAAACACGTGTCTACGGTTGCAATTAAGATAGCGGGTGTGCCCGAGAGAATAATTTTTACTGTTTAGATTTCACCGCTAATAATTCATTTTCAATTATATATATAAAGAGACGAAAGGCATCAGTTTGATGTAACATTTAACGCAAAACTTAATTAACGAAAAATAAATTTACTTACAAACAGAGTAGTAAAAGTCAAACTAGCGAGACAGCACATTAAAGATGGTAAATAATATTAGCAAATCAGCCTGCATCACAACTCCACGCCTTCCACAACACTTAAAACAAAACATACTACACTTTAAAACTGCTTAATATTATTTGAAATAGAAAATGAATCGTTGAAAGTTATAAAATCGCCACACACCACCTGCTCGGAGTAAAATGTATAATGGACAATGCACACCACAAAGGTCAATAGAGTTTACAACACCAAAAAACATCACCCGTCAGAGCCTTGTTCATTCGATTCGCGCATATTTTTGAAGTTATAGTTTATTAAAAATGAGTAAATATTATTAAGCTGGTTAGTGTCAGATTTAAAATTCATGCTGGTATTTATATTTTGTTGAATGTGAAACATTTCAAGAAAGAGCCTGGACTTATAGTTATTCTCCACCTCGACAATCCTTGTGTTATCCCAATCTATTCGATGGCCCGTGTCATTAGCATGTTGTGCGACGTCACAATTTTTCCTTCCTAATTTTGTGTCACTCTTATGCAGTGCCAATCTAGACTTTAACCAATGACTCGTCTGTTCAACATACCTCAGTGAGCACACTCCGCAAGGGATAGAATAAACTATGTTAGACTGCAGTGCCAGTGGAGTTCGATCTTTCACTTTCGAAAACATGCTGCCCACAGTTCTACGTTCCACCCTCACAATTCGAAACTCATTATTTTTGAAAATGTTAACCAATCTGTTCGATAAGCCATCAATGCGAGTGAGTTTTATGAATTTAGGTTGAACACTTATGGCACCGCTATCAGTGGGGCCATCGTAGTAAGGGGTATTAAAAATTATATTCTTAACCAGAGTCCGAGGATAACCATTATTCTCAAAAATCTCAGCCAGCTCGTGTAAGTTTTTATTAATAAATGACAGATCACTGATCCAAGTGACTCTGTTACGCATAGCTAACATGGTGTTCACCTTTTGACAGAGAGAGTGACTGGAGTAAAAATTGAGAAATCTACCAGAAGACGTGTTTTTTTTGCCAATCCAAAATAATGTTATTTGTCACTGGATTGCGTATGACTTTCGTATCAAGAAAAGGCACACCAAAGTCAACTTCCCTCTCCACTGTAAACTGGATGTGAGTATTATAATTATTAAAAACGTGGAGTACTTCATCAACTTTATCACCCGGTACTGCACAGCTGATATCATCCACGTACTTATACAGAAACGCCAAACTAAAAGGGAGCTTTTTAATGCAATTCTCCACCAAGATGTCCATGACCAACTGCGCCAAAATTGGGCTAAGGGAAAAACCCATTGGAGTACCAAAGATCTGTTTATAAAATCTCTCTTGGAAAGTAAAATAACAGTTGCATTTGGACATTTGGTTTATGAATTTTGGGCAGACCATAGAACCTTGATGGGACTGAATTATATTTGGTTAGTGACCTTGCCGTGTCCTCATCTATGTAACGTTTATTCTTTAGAATGGCGACTAATTCGTTGTTCTTCTTTTGGACAGTGATAGTGGGGTCTCTATTTAAAGGCTGATAAATTGATTTGTCATTCAGAATAGCTACCGTGGTAGCACCTTTATCAGCTCTGGTTATTAACAAATCAGGCTCACTCTTAAGGAAAGTTACCGTTTTTTTGTATAGTTGATCAAATGGTGAAGAACGACTCGAATGGGAGGCATCTGATAGATAAGTGTTTGTTATCATATTAGTAGCGCGTGCTCTGTATATGTCCTGCTCATTTTGGGGTAGCGACCGTATAATATTTTCAACTTGTGACAGTAAATCTGATATTGGAACATCTTTATGTATCGAATTAAGACAGAATTTTGGACCCAGAGACAAAAAATCGGCTATACCTTTCTTTATTTTATCAGATCGAACTCCACTGGCTCTGCAGTCTAACATAGTTTATTCTATCCCTTGCGGAGTGTGCTCACTGAGGTATGTTGGACAGTCAGTGGTTAAAGTCTAGATTGGCATTGCATAAGAGTGACACAAAATTAGGAAGGAACAATTGTGCCGTCGCACAACATGCTAATGACACGGGCCATCGAATAGATTGGGATAACACAAGGATTGTCGAGGTGGAGAATAACTATAAGTCCAGGCTCTTTCTTGAAATGTTTCACATTCAACGAAATATAAATATCAGCATGAATTTTAAATCTGACACTAACCAGCTTAATAATATTTACTCATTTTTAATAAACTATAACTTCAAAAATATGCGCGAATCGAATGAACAAGGCTCTGACGGGTGATGTTTTTTGGTGTTGTAAACTCTATTGACCTTTGTGGTGTGCATTGTCCATTATACATTTTACTCCGAGCAGGTGGTGTGTGGCGATTTTATAATTTTCAACGATTCATTTTCTATTTCAAATAATATTAAGCAGTTTTAAAGTGTAGTATGTTTTGTCTTAAGTGTTGTGGAAGGCGTGGAGTTGTGATGCAGGCTGATTTGCTAATTATTTACCATCTTTAATGTGCTGTCTCGCTAGGTTGACTTTTACTACTCTGTTTGTAAGTAAATTTATTTTTCGTTAATTAAGTTTTGCGTTAAATGTTACATCAAACTGATGCCTTTCCTCTCTTTATTGTTAACAGCTTGTTCCTGAAGAAGCTTTTAATTAAAGCGACAATTCACTGAATAAAAGGAGTTTCTTTTAATAAACCCAAACTGACCGAATTCTCCCATATATTGTGATTTGACTTCGTCAAGTATCCACGGTCGTTACGTGTTTTATATATATATATATATATATATATATATATATATATATATATATATATATATATATATATATATATATATATATATATATATATATATATATATATATATATATATATATCCTACTCTTTGGTTATACCGTACTGATGAGGACTAACAAGTCCGAAATACGTGTCTACGGTTGCATTTAGTTAGCGGTTATGCCCGAAAAAATACTTTTACTGTTTAAATTACAAATAATTAATTTTCGTTTATTATATATATATATATATATATATATATATATATATATATATATATATTCCACCTTTATATATATTCCACATTTACTCGCGGATATGCCCAAAAAAAATCTCTATTTGTTTAAATTCACCGCTGATAATTTGATGTTTATTCATTGTACCTGGGCGAAGGTTGTACCTCGGGATGTACTTGTTACCTCCGGCGCGACGTTGCTTCTAGTCCTCGAATTAGAGGATGTGGTAACTGAAGCCCCAAATAGGTGACGCTGGTCTCCCTGATTCAGGTCCCTTCTATTAACTTCTCCATTGAGCTTCCACCTTTACTCTTTGGCTATACCGTACTGATCAGGACTAACAAGTCCGAAACACGTGTATGCGGTTGCATTTTAGATGGCGGATATGCCCAAAAAAAATCTCTATTTGTTTAAATTCACCGCTGATAATTTGATGTTTATTCATTGTACCTGGGCGAAGGTTGTACCTCGGGATGTACTTGTTACCTCCGGCGCGACGTTGCTTCTAGTCCTCGAATTAGAGGAAGTGGTAACTGAAGCCCCAACTAGGTGACGTTGGTCTCCCTGATTCAGGTCCCTTCTATTAACTTCTCCATTGAGCTTCCACCTTTACTCTTTGGCTATACCGTACTGATGAGGACTAACAGGTCCGAAACACGTGTATGCGGTTGCATTTTAGATGGCGGATATGACCAAAAAAATCTCTCTCTCTATATATATATATATATATATATATATATATATATATATATATATATATATATATATATATATGGATAAGCTGCGACTTGAGTGGACTGTATTTGTTTAATAGTTGGTAACTATTGCCACTTATCCACTTAAAATTCAAAGAATGGCACGAGGCCGACAAAAAACTGGAACGAAACTGCCAACGCCGAGTATGTTTAAACACACGCAATAATCTTGATTTAAATATCACGTATAAGACTAAATACCTGATGCCTTGCTCTGTAGAAATGTAAACGACGAAGAACGAATAGGACAATACAGAAACAACGACCTTATGCTTTGTTCTGTAGTTCACTTAAGACACAACCAATTTGACAAAAATATGCACCGACAGAAGCCTTATGCTTTGTGCGGTAGCTTCTTTTTGCAACTGAACGTAGAAAACACTTAATAATTGCTGATTGACCAACTAACCAATTCAAAACGACACCAGAACTAAAGCAACTGCTCGAGGCAACATTCAAAATCTATCTATGGTTAGATATACGGCCGCAAGTCTGAAGTAAACTCGACCCGTCACCCAGGCAGAAAAAGTGGTGTACAACTCGAGACCGAAAATACATATCCGACCAAACCAACCATGCCAGTGCATACGGACGTATACAATATTTAACAAAAATCAATCCAACAAATAATGTTAATGGCGTCAACATTCCCCCCGCCCTGAACAACGGTTCAGAAAATCGGAGTAGCATACAAATTCAAAACTGTCCTAACGAAATCCACACTATACTACCTATATTTCACGGAAAGAAATCCTATTGTGATGGTAACGGACACAAACGAACAACAGGGCGCTTATAAGTACCATCTTTGGTCTTAACAGCAACCACTCTAATAACTCCGTCGGAACCCGGAAAAACTTCGGTAATTATACCTACAGGCCATCTCAATGGTGGCAAATTGTCATGACGGACCACGACAACCGTATCAAGTTTTACAGGACAACTAGGGGTATTCCACTTTTGTCGTACCTGTAACTGGTTCAGATATTCGGTATGCCAGCGCTTCCAAAAGACTTGCACTAGATGATCTAATAACTGTTTTCGTTTTAACAAATTCGGCTTTTCCTCTAATAGATCTTCACTGGGAAGCATTCCCAATGGTGCTAATGTAAGGAAATGCACTGGAGTTAAGGGCGAGGGATCAGAAGGATCGGAACTCATCCAACATAATGGCCGCGAATTCAACAAAGCTTCTATTTGAGCCAAAACTGTACTAAATTCTTCATAAGTCAAAATCTGTGTACCGATCACCTTATAGAGATGAGACTTTACCGACTTAACGCCAGCTTCCCAGATTCCTGAAAAGTGGGGACTAGCGGGAGGTTGAAATTTCCACTCCATGCGATGTTCTTCGAGGCCGACCCTTAAACCAGATGCATATTCTTTTGAGTTAATTAATCTGTACAATGCCCCCAATTCGTTTTTAGCACCAATAAAATTTGTACCACAGTCGGAGTACATAACCGAACAAGGACCTCTTCGACTAATGAATCGCTTAAATGCTGCCAAAAACATATCCGTCGTGAGGTCGGATACAAGTTCCAAATGTAGTGCTTTGGTAGATAAGCATATAAATAAGCACAGGTATGCCTTTTGGCTCTTAGCGCCTCTTCTACGTGACCATGTAATATAAAATGGTCCCGCATAATCCACACCACAATGCATAAAAGGCTTCGCTTCTGTGACGCGTGGTGTTGGAAGATTGCCCATTATTGGGTAGGTAGACTTGGGTCTAAGTTTAAAACAATGGTTACACTGCCTAAGTCGAAACCGGACTGCATTTCGGGCAGCCAAAATCCAATATTTTTGTCGTAAAATAGTCGTAACCAAATGTGGGCCAGTGTGTAGATTTTTTCTATGACAACTTTCAATTAACAAGTCTACAAAATGATCCTTTTTTGGCAGGAGAAGAGGGTGACGAGCATCATAACCAATGGAGGCATTTTTTAATCGACCCCCAACTCTAATCAGATCATTCTCAACAAATGGACACAAATGCCGCAATCTGGAAGAACATAGCTGCTGTTTTTGTAACAACAATATGTCGGACCGAAAATGTCGCATTTGAACCGCTCGAATTAGCGCCAATTCCGCTCTTTCCAAATCAGAAGAATCCATATCTCCTGAAGATTTTAAGATTCGTGCAAACCGTAGTATGTACACAGTTGTGTGAATCAGCTTCGACCAGGACGAAGAGCGTTCAACAAGAGAATACAGAATTGATTCCTCAGGCTCAGTCGTCAGCAAACAGGTCAACCTCTGTTCAGGAACAGAAATATTATCGGGGACAATAGAACTAATTGGCCATTCCTCAGAAGGTAACCGTAGCCATTGCGGACCAACAACCCAATCTGGATTGACCAGCAGCGACGCGGGCGACAAACCGCGAGACAAACAGTCACTAATATTTCTTTTTCCGTCAATATGAAACCAGTCAGCTGAATCCACCAAAGACTGAATCTGGGAAACTCTATTCGCTACGAATGTTTGCCACTTGTATGGGGGCGACTTGATCCAGTGCAGAGTCACCGTAGAATCCGAAAGAGCGTAACTTGCCTTTATATTTACTCTAGAGTTTAATGTATCTCGGACAAACTTCAATAACCTTGCTAACAAATGTGCAGCACATAGCTCCAACCTAGGGATTGATTGTACCTTCATGGGAGCAACCTTTGTTTTTGCGCAAACTAAATTTACTGTGACCAGACCACTGGACGTGGTAGTCTTTAGGTAAATCACAGCGCCATAAGAAGTGCTACAAGCGTCCGCAAATCCAATCAAGGTAGCCACCCCACCACGAAACATACCTAAATGTCGAGGCACTCGAAATTCTTTTAAACTGAGAAGTTCGCTTTCAAATTCGTTCCAATTTTTAATTAATAACGGTGGTGGAGTCTCATCCCAATTCAACTGAAGCGTCCATAATTCTCTAATCAACAGTTTGATTCGAAGTGTTACCGGGGATAGAAATCCCAAAGGATCAAATAATCGCGCTAGTACCGACAAGACATTTCGTTTGGTGCATTTATGGGATTCGGAATTGATAGAAAATGAAAACAAATCAACGCCAGGGTGCCATTGCAAACCCAAAATCTTCAACGTATCCGCATCAAAATCAACCACCTTCGGAGATCGATCGGAACTAGGTATCTCTTGCAGTAATTGCTCGGAATTAACAGCCCACTTTCCCAATTCAAATTTCGCAGCTCTAAACAATTCAACTAATTGGTGGTAAACTAGTTTAGCTTCATCAATATTGTCTACACTAGAAACGAAGTCATCCATATAAAAATCTCTAGATGAGAATGAAGCAGCTAATGGAAAATTATCATTTTCATCAGTAGCTAATTGTTTCAGAGTTCTTAGAGCAAGAAACGGAGAAGATCTGATACCAAAAGCCACCGTATTCAGCTGATACAATTTGACTGGCTCATTAACAGAAAATCTCCACAACAATCGCTGAAACCGCCTATGTTGTTCACACATTAAAATCTGAAGATACATTTTCTTAATATCAGCAGTAAATGCAATCTCAAACAAGCGAAAGTTAAGAAAAATGGTTACAACATCTGATTGCAGTTTCGGACCTGTATGAAGTATATCGTTCAAAGATAAGAGGGTACTAGTTTTTGCACTAGCATCCATAACAACTCGTACAGGGGTAGAAGCACTGTCGGGCTTGTAGACAGCGTGATGAGGAATTACATAGGATGGTTGAGTTGTCTGATCATTTATAACTTCAGACATATATCCCTCCATCAGATACTCGCTCATAATTTTACTGTATCGATCCTTTAAATCCGGAAATTTTTTAAACTTTCTTTCTAACGCGTAATACCGTCTAAGGGCGTTAAAATAAGAGTCTCCCAGAAGCGAAGGATTTTGACTAAAAGGCAGTGACACAATGTAGCGCCCAGACAAATCGCGCTTGACAGTAGAACTGTACAATTGTTCACATTCAATATCAGAGGGAGAACTAAAACTCTGAGCCGGAACCTCTTCCAGTTCCCAGAACTTCGAAACTAAATCCTCCAAAGACGGATTAACCGCTGCAAAAAAGGAATTCAATGACGAACCGGAATCAGAAAACGATGGAACAGAGCCCATCACAACATAACCCAGACTTGTTTCCAACGCAATAGGTTGGTTATTGCCTGGATTAATTTTTCCAGTGCGCAACAGAACCGCAAATAATTCTGCGCCAATAATGCCATCTATTTTGCCAGATTGCGCAAATGTATCATCGGCCAATTGCAAATTACCCAAATAGGCCAACGAACGCTCATCACAGTCACAACTAGGAAGTTTTTCTGCGATTGTATCCAGTAATAGGACTTCCAGACTAAAAGAAACATTCAGATCAAAACGAGACACAATAACTATACTGGATTTTCCTTTTACCCTTGTATCGGAAGAACCAATACCGGTGACCAGAGAATGGCATCTCTGTATATTCAATTTTAAGCGCTTAGCGCATTCCAAGGTTAGCATATGTCCCGTACTTCCCGAATCAAGCAGAAATCTTACCCTGTGCTTCATTCCACAACGATCTACGACATAAACAATGGCGGTAGAAAGCAAAACTGTACTAGGGCCTCTGGAAATGTTAGCACTTGAACACAGGGACACGTTTGGAGAACTTGCACTAGTACTCGGAATCGAAGCGATATCAAAATGTAGAAGGGTGTGATGCTTGTGTTGGCAAATTTTGCAGGTATATTTACTAGGGCACCATTTAATTAGGTGAGGTTTAAAACAATTAAAACATAACGACTTCTCCTTCACTAGCCTATGTCTGTCTATTGGAGACAGATTCAAAAAATCCTGGCATTGAGTCATCGAATGTGTCGACTGACAAACCGGACACAACTGCACATCTTGTGCTACAAAGGATTGCGTCGCCTGTCGCTTTGGGCTACCCACATGTTGTTTTTTAATTGCTGTGGTGCAGACCGACTTAATTTTGCTCTGGAGACCAATAAAATCCAAGATTTCCCGATAAGTTGGGATAGTTGATTGTTTGCGAGCATTCTCAAATAAACAACGGGTATCGGAGTCAAATTTATCCAACGCAACATAGGCTACAACAAAATCGAACAAATCTGCGATAGGGAGTTTGCGCAGTGCGTTGTAGGCGCTATCAAACTTTTCCAAAAAGGAGTTAAAGAAATCGTTTGACTGTGTAGAGGACGATTTCAAATTTAACATTTGCTCCAAGTAAGTATTGGCTAACAATCAATCGTTTTGATATTTGTCAACCAACGCCTTCCACAAGATATTATAGTTACTACCAATTGGAGGAACACCTTCACAAACCGATCTAGCAGTACCAGACAAAGACCTCACCAAGTAGTGCATCCTATCAATATCGGTTAGCTGGGTGTTTTCGTCAATCATGCTTTTAAAGCACTCGTAGAATGTAGGCCACTCATTTATGTTGCCATCAAAAACCGGCAAATGTAATTTAGGCAGCCGTGGAGCGTTGATCTTCGAGTCTTGGGCCAGTGATTTATCTTCCTCAGATTTGGGATTAACCTCTTTCAAAATTTTCGAAACACGACAATACAGATCATTAAAAGATTTTAAAGCTTTAAAATCTGGTAGGTATTCATCATCCAGCTCCAAATTTATCGAATTAATCTCGTCTATAACGTCTTTATATTCTAACCTAGTCTCTTCTAACAATTCGACGCCCGACAGAAAGTTAGAACGATTCACCGCATCAACTACCTTTTGACCCGCATCGTAAACCTCTTGGATGCTATTAAATAAATGCTCCTTTTTTGCTACCAAAAGTTTCAATTTTCTTTGATTTTTTTGTGCCATAACGCCCACTCCAAGAACAAAATAAACGAAAATATATGCCTCCAAAACCAACTAAATGAAAAAAACTCCAATTATAATCCAAAACCAAAATACAAATCCGCTAAGTAAACCAAAAATAAAATCAAAGAAAAAACAACAAAAACCTTCTACCAGTAGATCCGGCTCGACGGACCAATAAATGGATAAGCTGCGACTTGAGTGGACTGTATTTGTTTAATAGTTGGTAACTATTGCCACTTATCCACTTAAAATTCAAAGAATGGCACGAGGCCGACAAAAAACTGGAACGAAACTGCCAACGCCGAGTATGTTTAAACACACGCAATAATCTTGATTTAAATATCACGTATAAGACTAAATACCTGATGCCTTGCTCTGTAGAAATGTAAACGACGAAGAACGAATAGGACAATACAGAAACAACGACCTTATGCTTTGTTCTGTAGTTCACTTAAGACACAACCAATTTGACAAAAATATGCACCGACAGAAGCCTTATGCTTTGTGCGGTAGCTTCTTTTTGCAACTGAACGTAGAAAACACTTAATAATTGCTGATTGACCAACTAACCAATTCAAAACGACACCAGAACTAAAGCAACTGCTCGAGGCAACATTCAAAATCTATCTATGGTTAGATATACGGCCGCAAGTCTGAAGTAAACTCGACCCGTCACCCGGGCAGAAAAAGTGGTGTACAACTCGAGACCGAAAATACATATCCGACCAAACCAACCATGCCAGTGCATACGGACGTATACAATATTTAACAAAAATCAATCCAACAAATAATGTTAATGGCGTCAACATTCCCCCCGCCCTGAACAACGGTTCAGAAAATCGGAGTAGCATACAAATTCAAAACTGTCCTAACGAAATCCACACTATACTACCTATATTTCACGGAAAGAAATCCTATTGTGATGGTAACGGACACAAACGAACAACAGGGCGCTTATAAGTACCATCTTTGGTCTTAACAGCAACCACTCTAATAACTCCGTCGGAACCCGGAAAAACTTCGGTAATTATACCTACAGGCCATCTCAATGGTGGCAAATTGTCATGACGGACCACGACAACCGTATCAAGTTTTACAGGACAACTAGGGGTATTCCACTTTTGTCGTACCTGTAACTGGTTCAGATATTCGGTATGCCAGCGCTTCCAAAAGACTTGCACTAGATGATCTAATAACTGTTTTCGTTTTAACAAATTCGGCTTTTCCTCTAATAGATCTTCACTGGGAAGCATTCCCAATGGTGCTAATGTAAGGAAATGCGCTGGAGTTAAGGGCGAGGGATCAGAAGGATCGGAACTCATCCAACATAATGGCCGCGAATTCAACAGAGCTTCTATTTGAGCCAAAACTGTACTAAATTCTTCATAAGTCAAAATCTGTGTACCGATCACCTTATAGAGATGAGACTTTACCGACTTAACGCCAGCTTCCCAGATTCCTGAAAAGTGGGGACTAGCGGGAGGTTGAAATTTCCACTCCATGCGACGTTCTTCGAGGCCGACCCTTAAACCAGATGCATATTCTTAATTAATCTGTACAATGCCCCCAATTCGTTTTTAGCACCAATAAAATTTGTACCACAGTTGGAGTACATAACCGAACAAGGACCTCTTCGACTAATGAATCGCTTAAATGCTGCCAAAAACATATCCGTCGTGAGGTCGGATACAAGTTCCAAATGTAGTGCTTTGGTAGATAAGCATATAAATAAGCACAGGTATGCCTTTTGGCTCTTAGCGCCTCTTCTACGTGACCATGTAATATAAAATGGTCCCGCATAATCCACACCACAATGCATAAAAGGCTTCGCTTCTGTGACGCGTGGTGTTGGAAGATTGCCCATTATTGGGTAGGTAGACTTGGGCCTAAGTTTAAAACAATGGTTACACTGCCTAAGTCGAAACCGGACTGCATTTCGGGCAGCCAAAATCCAATATTTTTGTCGTAAAATAGTCGTAACCAAATGTGGGCCAGTGTGTAGATTTAAAATCTCTATATATATATATATATATATATATATATATATATATATATATATATATATATATATATATATATATATATATATATATATATATATATATATATATATATATATATATATATATATATATATATATATATATATATATATATATATATATATATATATATATATATATATATATATATATATATATATATATATATAAAGGAAAAAAGGTATTGTTTGCGGTGAAATCTAAATATAAATATAGTAAAAAGGATTATCTTTTTTTTTGGGCATAACCGCTATCTTAAATGCAACCGCAGACACGTGTTTCGGACTTATTAGTCCTCGTCAGTACGGTATAGCCATATATACCTCGGGGTGTACTTGTTGCCTCGGCGCGACGTTGCTTCTTGTCCTCAAATCCGAGGATGTCGTGACTGAAGCTGACTGACTGAAGCTGGAGACTATATTAGATGGGCTGGAAGAAGAATCGGCTGAAATAGTAAGGGCCAGAGTGGTCAGCAATGTTACCAACTTTCTCACGAGTTGTGAGTCGAGCAGATTCAGTGAGGTAGAGAAAATGAGAAGAGAAGGTGCCGCCTGGGGTGGGGGATTTCCTGTCGTTGGGACCTGGTTTTGCCTTGCCGAGTCGGCCTGACAAGAGAAGTATCTGCCAGTTTGTCTCTGAGGTGGAGACTATATTAGATGGGCTGGAAGAAGAATCGGCTGAAATAGTAAGGGCCAGAGTGGTCAGCAATATTACCAACTTTCTCACGAGTTGTGAGTCGAGCAGATTCAGTGAGGTAGAGAAGATGTTCCATAAGACTAAACGGTTCCTGAAGTCCAACCCGACCTTGCTTGTGATGCGGGCGGATAAGGGCAATGCCACGGTTCTCATGGATAGGGATGACTACAACGAAAAAATGGAGGGAATGCTTTCCGATACTGAGACGTACCAACGGTTGACAAGTCACTCCCTGTTCACCCTGCAGAGCAGCCACAATAAACTCATAAGGAGGCTACAGTCCGGCGGCAGTATTACGTCAGAGATGAGCCGAGAGTTGATCATCAACAACTCCGTATACCCAAAAATATATGGGTTGCCGAAGGTTCATAAACCGGCTGTCCCCCTCCGTCCGATCGTCTCGTGCTTGGGTGGCACGACTTACAAGCTGGAGCGCTACTTGGCGGGCATCCTGTCGCGATCCTTGGCTGCAAGAACCAACTACAATGTCAGGGACACGTTTCACTTCGCCGAGGTGATGACGGGAGTGACTCTCCCCCCGGGCTTTGTCGTGGTGTCGCTGGACGTCGTATCCTTGTTCACCAGCATCCCTATCGACTTGGTGATGAGGGTCATCTCTGAAAGGTATGATGACATACAGCAGCATTGCCCCTTCACAAAAGCGGTCTTCATGGAGACCCTGTCCTTTGTTTTTGACAACTGCTATTTCACGCATGGCAACGTGGTTTACAGACAGAAGCAGGGAGTTCCTATGGGGGGCCCCATAAGTCCGATACTGGCAACCATCATAATGGATGAGCTCCTGGATTTTGTTATCGGACTCCTGCCCTTTGAGTTCCCCTTCCTGCGCAAGTTTGTTGACGACCTGATATGCGCGTTGCCTGAAGGCTTGAAGGATGATACCTTGCGAATATTTAACGGGTTCCACGAGCGGCTGCAATTTACGATGGAGATGGAGGTGGACCAGTGGGTGCCTTTCCTTGACACCAGGGTTGTGAGGGCGCCTGGACAGCGCATCATGTTGGACTGGTACCAGAAGCCAACATCATCAGGGAGATACATCAACTACTTCTCTAATTACAGCCTCAGGCAGAAGATTAACACAGTAACGGGCATGAGACATCGGGTGGAAAAAATTAGCGACCCGGAGTGGAGAAGCACTAACCTCCGGAGGCTGATAACAATATTTGTCAACAATGGTTATCCGAACCACCTGGTCAGGAGACTCGTTCTTGGTGATGCTGGGCAGCGACGTGGGTTGCAGGAGGAGGTGGACACGGGCGACGACGGAGGAACAAGATATGTGAAGCTGCTGCAATTGGGAAACCTAAGTAACACCATTACAAGGTTTCTCAAACCACTTACGGAAGCGCGTATTGTTAAGTATACTGGTATGTCAGTGCGTAGATTATTTAGCACTCTTAAAGACAAAACACCTGTCGAATACATGTCACACATTGTATACAGCATTCCTTGTAGGGACTGCACAAAAACATATGTCGGTCAAACTGCTCAGTGGCTCAAGAGTAGACTCGTTCAGCATAAAAGCGACGCAAAGAATTATAAAACCAATAACAAACGGTGTGCTTTAGCAGCCCATACCAATAACCTGGATCATGTCTTTGATTTTGCAAATGCTCGAATGCTGGACGAAGAACGGAATGGAAAAAGGAGACTGTTTAAGGAGATGTTTCATATAAAGAGCGGTGATTGTGTTAACTTTAAGACAGATGCAAACGCTATAAGTTGTATGTACAGTTATATTTTCCATATTATAAATCAATGTTCGTGGTGATGGTATTTCGGTGCGGTAGCGTGGGATTGTGGTGTTATCCTGCTGTTCTGTTTTGTCTGTTGTAGGTGGTGGTGTTTACTGTGTGGTGCCGTTGTGCCCGTTCCTTGGTTGGTAGCATTGGTTGTGGTCGGTTCTGGCGTTGGCAACCGTGGTCCCTGAACGTAGCCGTGCACTCACTTAACCTAAAACTTAAAGCTACATCAATGGAGGTCGATTGTATTACTGATTGAAAATTAATCCTTCTGCATCTAGTCATCTTTAGTCTTACCTGTGTGCGTCCGGTGTCGTGGGTATGTCCTGTTTTGTTGCAGATTTTAACATGTTGTAATAACTTGTGTGTGTTGTTTTAGTTGTGGACGAGCACCAAGACCATCACCCGCTGATGGTTGCATTGTACACGCGATAGTGTAACAGTGCCGGGAAACTTAATGTATAACATCTTATTTACGGATATTGCTACTCTAGTTTATATATATTGAAGTATAAAAGCAATTGAGTAGCTTCATTGTATAGACCTGTCCCCAAGAAATGTTTTCCAATTCATATTCACAAGGTCAAGAATAACAGAATATATATATATATATATATATATATATATATATATATATATATATATATATATATATATATATATATATATATATATATATATATATATATATATATATATATATATATATATATATATATATATATATATATATATATATATATATATATATATATATATATATATATAAAAAGATAATCCTTTTTACTATATTTATATTTAGATTTCACCGCAAACAATACCTTTTTTTCCTTTATTTTGTACCAGGGCTAAGGTTGCACCTCGGGGTGTACTTGTTGCCTCGGCGCGACGTTACTTCTTGTCCGAGGATGTCGTGACTGAAGCTCCAAATGGTGACGTTGGTCTCCCTGATTAAGGTCCCTTTTGTTGAGTTCTCCATTGAGTTTCCATCCTTTCTCTTTAGCTATACCGTACTGACGAGGACTAATAAGTCCGAAACACGTGTCTACGGTTGCATTTAAGATAGCGGTTATGCCCAAAAAAAGATAATCCTTTTTACTATATTTATATTTAGATTTCACCGCAAACAATACCTTTTTTTCCTTTATTTTGTACCAGGGCTAAGGTTGCACTTCGGGGTGTACTTGTTGCCTCGGCGCGACGTTACTTCTTGTCCTCAAATCCGAGGATGTCGTGACTGAAGCTCCAAATGGTGACGTTGGTCTCCCTGATTAAGGTCCCTTTTGTTGAGTTCTCCATTGAGTTTCCATCCTTTCTCTTTGGCTATACCGTACTGACGAGGACTAATAAGTCCGAAACACGTGTCTACGGTTACATTTAAGATAGCGGTTATGCCCAAAAAAAGATAATCCTTTTTACTATATTTATATTTAGATTTCACCGCAAACAATACCTTTTTTTCCTTTATTTTGTACCAGGGCTAAGGTTGCACCTCGGGGTGTACTTGTTGCCTCGGCGCGACGTTACTTCTTGTCCTCAAATCCGAGGATGTCGTGACTGAAGCTCCAAATGGTGACGTTGGTCTCCCTGATTAAGGTCCCTTTTGTTGAGTTCTCCATTGAGTTTCCATCCTTTCTCTTTGGCTATACCGTACTGACGAGGACTAATAAGTCCGAAACACGTGTCTACGGTTGCATTTAAGATAGCGGTTATGCCCAAAAAAAGATAATCCTTTTTACTATATTTATATTTAGATTTCACCGCAAACAATACCTTTTTTTCCTATATATATATATATATATATATATATATATATATATATATATATATATATATATATATATATATATATATATATATATATATATATAGGAAAAAAAGGTATGTATATAAATTAAAACGCACAATTTAATTTAAATTGTTTATTTTTATGATTGAAGGCTTTGTTAATATCACACATTAAAATGTTTACGTTTCACATACAGTTACAATTAAACACTTTAAAACTTTACATATCTAACGTTTCGACAACATACCGTGTCTTGTTCACAGATAAAACTGAAATTTCGTGAATTTTAGTTTCCATGTTCAATACAATCACATGGCAAACCACCTATAAACCAGTCTAGAGTGAAAAGGAACAAGTTTACACTATTCTGTACAATTTCTTTTTAATATTACGTATTAGATGGCAAAATTAGTTTGTAACAATTCAATAAGTTTAGATCCGACCTATCATTTACTGCATTTTTTTCTTTATAAATTTCTATTGCTTCTAAGACACATCTAGCTTTAAAATTGCTTTCTCTTTTTAAAACTTTTACGTTTTTGAAGTCAAATTGATGTCCAGTTTCCTCCTGGTGTTTCTTTAGTGCTGTTACATTTTTGGCGTACTTATGGCCTTTTAATCTCTCCTCCAATAGTTGTTCAGTTTGTCCAATATAGCTTTTTTCACAGCTGCATAAGATCTTATACACACAGTGTGAATTCTTGAGGGTTGGTATGGGGGCTTTTAATTTTGTATAGATTTTTGATAAATTATTACAGTTCTTGTGCCCAATTTTTATGTTAAATGGTCTCATTATGTAACCAATTTTTTCTGATAGGGTTTTTATATAAGGTAGTGCTATATATTTTGATGATTCTTTATTTTTTTCAGCTTTGTTTTGAGTTTTGTTTCTTATAGTGTTGTTAATTATAATCCTCTGTTTAATTATCTTTTCTGTAATGCGTTGTGGATAGTTGTTCTTATATAAAATTTGTCTTACTTTCTCTAAACTATCTTTTTGGTATTCCGGACTTGTTAATTTAATGGCCCGGTCTGCTAATCCTCGTATAACACTAATTTTGTATGTTTGTGGTTGATCGGAGTTGTAATTAAGGTATCGATGGGATGCAGTTTGTTTTGTATACCACTCTGTGTAGATTTTGTCGTCTTTATGCATTAACGTCATGTCCAGAAAATTAATTGCATCATTGTTGTTGACTTCCATGGTGAATTGCAATCTATTGTTGTAATTGTTAAAACTATCCAGTACTTCGTGTTCTTCTCCTTTGGGCACTGCTAGTATGCAATCATCCACGTATCGCTTAAAAAACGGTATGTTTACACTTATAGAGGACAGTATGGTAGTTTCTAGGTCTTCCATAACTAATTGTGCAGCGACACTTGAAATTGGCAATCCCATTGCGCAACCAAAAACCTGTTTATAGAATGTGTCTTGGTACTGGAAGTAAGTGTGGGTTAGCACTGTTTCTATTGCTAGTAAGAACTCGTCTTTTGGAAGGAATGCATATGGTTCTATTTCGTGCCATCTCTTATTTATGGCATTTTTTACCATTGTAATTGGTACGTTAGTATACAAGGATACTACGTCTAGTGAGATGAGGTGATGTGAATTGTTTAGTGAAGTTTGATCTAAGAATTCTTTGAGGCACCACGAATCTTTGATGTAATACTCATTTTTCCCCACGACGTTTGCTAGACAGTCTGCTAATTTCTTCGATAGCTTGTAAAACGGCGATTGAATGCAGGACACTATTGGTCTTAAAGGTATTGTTGGCTTGTGTAACTTTGGTAGTCCGTATATTTTGGGAGGTTGTGAATTATGTATCTTTAACTCATTTGCTAGTTCTTTCGTTATAATTTTTTTCGTATGCCATTTATTTACTAAGTCGTTGTTCTTCTTTTCATATGTTTTCGTTGGGTTGTTTCGTAACTTGCTGTATGTTGTTTTGTCTTGCAAAATGGTGTTCATTTTTTCGTTGTATTCTTCAGTGTCCATAACCACGGTTTTATTTGTTTTGTCTGCTCGTAAAACACTAATTTGGTTGTTATCTTTGAGGAATTTTTGTGTTTTTTGGACATCCTTAATCATTTGCTTTTGTTGATTGTTTTGTCTGGTCGTTTTCATTGTAAATTTCTGGATTGTATTGCTTATTTTTGTGGCTATTTCGTTCTTTTGTTCACTGGTTAGGTGTTGGATTCCACTCTCAATGTTTGCAATTATATTGGGTACTGGCAAGTTCTTTTTTTCATAGTGTATTGCGAATTTTGGTCCGAGACTCAAGGTTTGCTTGACTGTAGTAGGGAGTTGGACATCTGTTAGATTGATAATCCAATCTTGGTTTATTGTTTCTGTTGGTTTATGTTTGTTTTTCTCTTGCAAGTGAGTTATTTTTTGTTTTTGAGTTCGTTTTATGTTATGATTAATGCCTTTTACCCTTTCTGCGAAATGTTGGAGATACCGCGAAATTAGTGCTTGCTCGGGTTGCTGAGTTATTAGTTGTTTCATGTCAGTTAATGTTTTGGTGAGTCGTTTTATTTTCTTTGTCACATCGGTGAGAAGCAATTGTATCGTTGATCTTTGAAGTGCTTGAATTTTGTTTACAAACCTTTCTCTCAGTTGTTGTTCCTCGAATTTGATGTGTTTTAGGTTGAAATGTAAAAATGTTGGTGTTAGTCCTAGCGTTTTTGTTCTTAATAGAAATATTCGCTGATTTCTTGCTTTCACTAGCTTTTCTTGACACTTCATTATCTTTTTTAGTTGGTTGAATGCCTGCTGACCGCAATGTTCTTGAATGTCACGTAAAGTTGGTATAATTTCCATTTTCACCCGGAAATGTCAATATTGTAAGTCAATCTTCTTCACTTTAGCCTTATTAATATAAATTAAAACGCACAATTTAATTTAAATTGTTTATTTTTGGGATTGAAGGCTTTGTTAATATCACACATTAAAATGTTTACGTTTCACATACAGTTACAATTAAACACTTTAAAACTTTACATATCTAACGTTTCGACAACATACCGTGTCTTGTTCACAGATAAAACTGAAATTTCGTGAATTTTAGTTTCAATGTTCAATACAATCACATGGCAAACCACCTATAAACCAGTCTAGAGTGAAAAGGAACAAGTTTACACTATTCTGTACAATTTCTTTTTAATATTACGTATTAGATGGCAAAATTAGCTTGTAACAATTCAATAAGTTTAGATCCGACCTATCATTTACTGCATTTTTTTCTTTATAAATTTCTATAGCTTCTAAGACACATCTAGCTTTAAAATTGCTTTCTCTTTTTAAAACTTTTACGTTTTTGAAGTCAAATTGATGTCCAGTTTCCTCCTGGTGTTTCTTTAGTGCTGTTACATTTTTGGCGTACTTATGGCCTTTTAATCTCTCCTCCAATAGTTGTTCAGTTTGTCCAATATAGCTTTTTTCACAGCTGCATAAGATCTTATACACACAGTGTGAATTCTTGAGGGTTGGTATGGGGGCTTTTAATTTTGTATAGATTTTTGATAAATTATTACAGTTCTTGTGCCCAATTTTTATGTTAAATGGTCTCATTATGTAACCAATTTTTTCTGATAGGGTTTTTATATAAGGTAGTGCTATATATTTTGATGATTCTTTATTTTTTTCAGCCTTGTTTTGAGTTTTGTTTCTTATAGTGTTGTTAATTATAATCCTCTGTTTAATTATCTTTTCTGTAATGCGTTGTGGATAGTTGTTCTTATATAAAATTTGTCTTACTTTCTCTAAACTATCTTTTTGGTATTCCGGACTTGTTAATTTTATGGCCCGGTCTGCTAATCCTCGTATAACACTAATTTTGTATGTTTGTGGTTGATCGGAGTTGTAATTAAGGTATCGATGGGATGCAGTTTGTTTTGTATACCACTCTGTGTAGATTTTGTCGTCTTTATGCATTAACGTCATGTCCAGAAAATTAATTGCATCATTGTTGTTGACTTCCATGGTGAATTGCAATCTATTGTTGTAATTGTTAAAACTATCCAGTACTTCGTGTTCTTCTCCTTTGGGCACTGCTAGTATGCAATCATCCACGTATCGCTTAAAAAAACGGTATGTTTACACTTATAGAGGACAGTATGGTAGTTTCTAGGTCTTCCATAACTAATTGTGCAGCGACACTTGAAATTGGCAATCCCATTGCGCAACCAAAAACCTGTTTATAGAATGTGTCTTGGTACTGGAAGTAAGTGTGGGTTAGCACTGTTTCTATTGCTAGTAAGAACTCGTCTTTTGGAAGGAATGCATATGGTTCTATTTCGTGCCATCTCTTATTTATGGCATTTTTTACCATTGTAATTGGTACGTTAGTATACAAGGATACTACGTCTAGTGAGATGAGGTGATGTGAATTGTTTAGTGAAGTTTGATCTAAGAATTCTTTGAGGCACCACGAATCTTTGATGTAATACTCATTTTTCCCCACGACGTTTGCTAGACAGTCTGCTAATTTCTTCGATAGCTTGTAAAACGGCGATTGAATGCAGGACACTATTGGTCTTAAAGGTATTGTTGGCTTGTGTAACTTTGGTAGTCCGTATATTTTGGGAGGTTGTGAATTATGTATCTTTAACTCATTTGCTAGTTCTTTCGTTATAATTTTTTTTTCGTATGCCATTTATTTACTAAGTCGTTGTTCTTCTTTTCATATGTTTTCGTTGGGTTGTTTCGTAACTTGCTGTATGTTGTTTCGTCTTGCAAAATGGTGTTCATTTTTTCGTTGTATTCTTCAGTGTCCATAACCACGGTTTTATTTGTTTTGTCTGCTCGTAAAACACTAATTTGGTTGTTATCTTTGAGGAATTTTTGTGTTTTTTGGACATCCTTAATCATTTGCTTTTGTTGATTGTTTTGTCTGGTCGTTTTCATTGTAAATTTCTGGATTGTATTGCTTATTTTTGTGGCTATTTCGTTCTTTTTTTCACTGGTTAGGTGTTGGATTCCACTCTCAATGTTTGCATTTATATTGGGTACTGGCAAGTTCTTTTTTTCATAGTGTATTGCGAATTTTGGTCCGAGACTCAAGGTTTGCTTGACTGTTAATGTGTGATATTAACAAAGCCTTCAATCCCAAAAATAAACAAAAGTTGTACAATATATATATATATATATATATATATATATATATATATATATATATATATATATATATATATATATATATATATATATATATATATATATATATATATATATATATATATATATATATGTCAATTCGTTGATTTGTGATTGGTAACTAATAGGGTATTTTATACATCGATTAAAAAGGAAATAGAAAGTGGACATGAGTAGGAAGGGAGGCGACTTGGCGCATATACTGAGTGTTCCATAACCAATGAAATTTGGATGGAGTATCTATTGCTGCCGAGTGTTCCGTAGCCAATGTAATTTGTGAGGGGGTATCTATTGCTACAGGGTGTTCCATAACTAATATAATTTGATCGTGTGCTACTGAGTGTACCATAATCAATGTAGAAACTTGGTGAGGAGTGCCTCATTGCTACAGAGTGTAGCAACAGGGCAGCTACAGAGTATTCGATAACTAATTTGAATGTAGTCAACGTCTTACTTCCGAATACTTTTTAAACTATTGCATATGAATGGCCCTCTGAAAATAAAAAATTTCCGGCCCGAGAGTCGAACCATGGAATACCGCACACAAGACTGAACATTAAGCATTAAGCATTAACAAACATTTATTAATTAATAATTCAACAACATACAAATTAATGTATTATACAAAATGAAAGAAATACGGTGCCTTACGCCGTGGGCGCTTATCCGATGTTTTTTTTAATATATAATAAAAAAAGAATTACGTACACGAGCGTGATCTAGATAGCCAATTTTGCTTAAAGATTCCAAACTGTGCTCCTTCCCTACAGTTAAGAGGAATTTTGGATAACGCGTACCCCTCATAAGAAAGCACTTTAGATATGCACGCCGTGTAGATTCATCTCCTCGATAACATCCTCAGGTGATACATCATCGGCAATCCCATCGAGTACAAAGGCGCGCCGTAGATCATGCTTTTCAGTGTATGTGTGGAAGCTGATTTGCTTCTCCCTAAGGAAGTTTAGCAATTTCACCTTATCTATATTGCCCCTTTCCTACAACTTGGTCCAAGTCCTTGACGACATTCCTGTGTTTATGTGGGCTCTTAGAATGAATCACTACTAGGATGGTGATTTTGCCTTCTCTTCGTGTTTTTCGCTGTCATCAGCAACCACGTGGGGGGTCATGGGGGATCGTGGAGCCGCTGGAGCAGGTTCAACATCCGTTTTCAGGTATGTATACCGGTTTTTTGTTTTTATAGGGACAACATCTGCATTCCCGTCTGGTTTTCGTTTCATACACTTCTTCGGAGCAAGAAATTCCTCCCCGATCTCCATTTTTTCCAGTCCTGGGGAGATGCTGTCATTTGTCCTAGCAGGCGATTTTCTGTCACGTTTGACAATTTATTATTTTTATTTCCAAAAACGAAAACTTCTTGCGATGTACTTATTTTTCCAATAAAACGAAACAGTCGTTTTCTAGTTATATCCAAACTTTCTCAACAAAAAACTTTTAATTAACTTGAAAAATGAGTTTTAATAGCACAGAAACTTGTTCAGTGCACGTCTCTGCCTATGGTAACTAGGCAATGCACACAAGGCTGAACATTAATGCACTGCGCCACGAGAGGTATTGGTTCGTGCAAGTTTAGGGTTCCTTATAATGCAACGTGCTCCAAGGTACGAGTGCCTAGGTGCTAATGTAGGTTGCCTTCAGTAAGTAATGTGAAAATTTTATGTCAGTCAGAGTCATACTACCGCGTGTTCCATAACCAATGTAAAGCATTATTTTCTAATGGATGTCTTAGTCAAGGTCTTACTCTACAGATTGTCTGATAAAAGGAAAAGTATATATTCGAATTTGATAAATAAAGCTTAACCAAGTGAGTTAAATAAAATGTGGCACTCTTCACGCAACGGCGTAAATATACTTACCTGTCAGAATACCACATATGATTAAAACGAGGGTAAATAAAACATATTTATACAAATATATAAGTATATTAAGCGTTCACATTCTGACTAGTTAAAAAAATCAAAGTATGCGGGGTTTTACATCCGTGCTGTGTTGAACCAAAATCTTCTCCAGTCTACGTCTTACTACGGAGTGTTTAAAAAAAGTGAATTTAATACATACTGACAGCATATCATATATGGTTGAAACAAGGGAAATAAAACAACAAATATTTATACATAAGTTTATTAACTGTTCACATTCTGACATGTCAAAAAACAAATCAAAATCTTTGTTTCTTCTTATAGCCGTACGGTGTTGAGTCGAAACCTTCTCCGAATTTTCTTTTTGTCGAATTTGGTCTGTAGATTTTTCTTTCTTCTTTTGTCTCCACTTCATGATACTTGGTCCTTCTAATATTTTTGAAAACTATTTCGATGGGGATGGAGTCTTTAATTATCATGTCCTTTATTTTATCGAAATTAATAACTTTTGATACTTGATCATTTACCCTGATCCCTTTAACTTTTACAACAGTCTTAAAACAGTTCTTTGAGGTCGAGTATACTACGTATGCATAATTTTTAGGGCCTCCAGATACAAATTGAGTTATGTGACTTCCTGGACCATATTCCTCCAACTCATCGGTCATTTCTCCGAGAAAGCTTCCCACAGGGACATCCTCTTCTCCATCTCTTGACACATATATTACTGAATCGGTGTCATAATATAGAACCTTATCACCGAGCATTTCTAGGTAATTGTATAATTTAAGTCTCGCCTGAGCCGTTGTGTACGCCGCTAGAGACACATTTACTGTTGGTAAAGTATCATATGCTTCCTCTACGTATTCGTAATTAATAATTAATACATCATCATTCACAGGCAAAATTCCATTTATAATAATTGAAGGATTTGTCATAATACCTAAGAATACTTCTGGAGTATTAATTATAACAGTTCGAGGTTGATTTTCACGCTGGCCTAGCTTTCCCCAAAAGCTATTGAGCAAAAGTTTGGCTAATGACCTCAAGCCTGCATTAGCATTAATTTGATCAAACTCCAATCGTATTCCCTCCTTACTAAAAAACTCTTCGATATATTTATATTTTTCTTCGTCTGATATACAATTTTTTGGCCATCCCGAGACCTCTTGTTTGACTTTACTAAATCTGTTCATCATATCTGTGAATAAACCACCTGTTTTGTGTGCAGGGTCGTGCTGTTCACATTTATATTTCCATATTTCATCAACTTTAAGAACTGTATATCCCATCTCAATGGCCTTTCTTACTTCGTTTATGACCCAGGTACCATTTAGTGCACGTTCTACATCGTTATGCAAACATTCATTGCTGTTTAAGGTTTCTCCACAAGTTCTACACAGTACAAACATTAGTTTATCATTCATTTTCACCGGTAACACGGGATGGTATAATTATTGTGGAGGTAACATTGAACATTTTATTAGCCCTTCTGTTTGATTTAGATTTATAGCCAGACAGTTTTCGTTGCCAACGATTACCTCAGGATGTCCAATAGGATATAGGCCATATTTGCAAATAAATGGATACAGGCTGCATACATCTACATACTTAATCTTTTCTGTAGGTTTGCATTTGTAATACGTTTTACAATTACCCGTTCTGCCCCCATAAAAAGCATCACGTGGATTTAGAGGAGATTGTGCTACCAATGCATGGTTTTTGCAGTAATTAGCCATCGTATTATCTGTAGAGAGAGAATTTTGGAAAGTACATTCCCAAATCTCGATAACGTCATAACCAAGTTCTCGTAAACGTGCCGTTTTTGCTAATGTCGACTCGTACCGAGTATTGAGTGTTTCGGTAGGGTTTTCGTGTAGAGGGGCATCACGGTTAATTTTATTACAAATGCCGTGACCGTGATAGTAACACCCGTGAAATTCAAACACTTGATTCGTTTCATGACAGTAGCCGTCAACTTTAAAACCGCCTAAAATCATTTCTCTTCCTTTGCCGATTGAATTATGTCTATATTACGTTGAAATTCAGTCCATACCAACCACTGTGTGGCCATTTGAGATTGCAAATCACGATATCTGTATCCCGCTCTAGGCAGAATGCCTATAGTATTGGCTCGCAAAAAATTTCTTCTGTAAACTTTATTACAAGCGGAAGCGATAGTGCAAGCTTCTGTAAAGGGACACACGTTTGATGTTGCTAGTAGTTGCTCTCTAAATTTTAGGCATGCTTGGCTCAGTATTTCGACATCTGACACACAATACTCCTCGAGCTCTTTTTGAA
This sequence comes from Aphodius granarius, assembly GCA_963971325.1. NCBI lineage: Eukaryota > Metazoa > Arthropoda > Insecta > Coleoptera > Scarabaeidae > Aphodius > Aphodius granarius. The sequence goes on along the minus strand of OZ020224.1, from coordinate 19,886,211 downwards.
AATGGAACTCATCTGTCTTGTGTTGTTCATACCATTCTAAAAACTGCTTTCTTTCGTCAGTATTATCAAGATCGTCTGTACCCATCATTGAATCGGGGCTATAGTAGCGTACAGGTGGCAGAGGTCCAATGTAGTTTTTGTTTCCTTCCGTGTTGAATAAATGGGGGAAGTAACCTTTTTTAAATGTGTCTGGTAGACCAAATGCCTTTGGCAGTTTTCTGAGAGCCATAGGGAAATAATTTAAACTGTCTATACATTTTACGTTGCCAATTTTCATTTGTATCAATTTTGTGCCTCGCATTATTAAATCTGGTGTTAAATCAGTTTTTGTGCTTACATAGTTCAATAAGAACTGATGATCAAAACTCTGCCCGTTGTGTGCCATTACTACTACTGTTTTGTACTGCTACGAGTTAGTATAAAATCTATAAGCCAATCAACGGGGTCATTTTTTAAAGAATTTTGCTTTGCATCCGACGATATACGGATTCTGATATTACAAACTTTATCGCCACATTTAATACATTTCGTATCATTAGTTTTTACGCAGGTCTCACAACACGTTCTAAATATGCACAAATTGGGTATGTGAAGTGACGACCCGTCTTCTAGCAAATTGTCCTGATTAGTTTCTAGATCATAAAAAATAAATAAGAAGTCCTTCAACTTCGGTTTACCTAGATCAGGCCTCATATAACATTCATGCGTTTGAGGGCAATGCTCCAAGCAAATCTTACAAAAAATTTCTGCACAAATATGTCGTCTATATGCATATCCGTTTTGAACCGCTAAAACCGCTGTGGAGCATGTTGGAATCGTATAGCAGCCGTGATGCACTCGTGTGATAGCCGAGTTGCATCCGAGATGCACACGTGTGATAGCCGAGTTGCGTCCGTGATGCACATTGTCGTATATGTAGTTGTAGATGTAGATGTAAAAATGTAGCACTGAATAAACTTGAGGTAGCGTAATTAAAACTCGACTGTATTGCTTGGAAGATATATTCGGAATGTGGTCATCTGCGTATAAAATAATGTATCTAATATAACAAAAATAGAATCCAGTATCTACGTGTAAATGCGGTTGCCTATACTAAACATAACAAATTGCAGGTATCTAACACTCCTCCCCTTGTTAATGAAAACTTAAAATAGCTAAATACAACAAATGAAACAAAATCAATATCCAAATCGATCGGGAACTTTCTTAGCTCTTTGCGATCGGCGTAACAACGGAGAATCATTAATTATAATAACATCGGTATCGGTATCATTACCAGTCGGTTCGAATTTAACATTACAATTTTTAGAATCGGTAGCGGACTCGGTAGTGGGTTCACCAACAGAAGTGCCCACCGGAGTAACCACACGCTCGAGAGGCTTTGCTGAAGTAAAATCAAGCATTCTAGGTGTTTCAGATCCTATCCTGCGTAACTGATTGACATGCCTACGCCAAACAATACCAGAATCAAGCTCGACTAAGTAGTGCAAGTCTCCCAAACGCTTAATTACCGTTCCAAACTTCCATTTACCTTTACTGCTGTAATCACGTACTGCTACTCTATCTTTCTCTTTAAAAAATCTATGACTTTTGTAATCTCTTTTAATTTCAGTTGTTTTCTTTTGTGGTGTGATTAAATCAATTCGAGATTTAATTTCACGACCGAACATAAGTTTAGATGGACTTTGTTTTGTGACACTGTGAGGTGTTTTGCGGTAATGTAAAAGAAATTTTGAAAGTTCACATTCTATTGTAGATGATGTACACTTCATAGAACGAAGTCCTTGTTTTACAGTCTGCACAAATCTTTCAGCTAAACCATTTGTAGCTGGGTTATAAGGCGCAGTTAACTTATGGATTATTCCATTTGATTTTAAAAATTCTCTAAATTTGAATGAGGTTAACTGAGGACCATTATCACTCACTAATACGGAAGGTATTCCGAAACAAGAAAACATTTTACGTAATGTAGTAATTGTTGTGTCAGTTGTAATATTATTTAACACATGTACTTCTGGCCATCTGCTAAAAGCGTCAACAAGAATTAAGAAGTAATTGCCCATATAAGGACCAGCAAAATCAATATGTACCCTTTGAAATGGCTCGCTTGCCTCTTCCCAAGGATGGTGAATTTTCGGAGGATTACCACTATGGCTACAACAATTAAAACAATTTTTGCAAAGATCTTCTATGTCCTTATCAATATTGTGCCACCAGCAATAACCTCTAGCCAAAGATTTCATCTTGGTCATTCCCATATGACCTGTGTGCAATTCATTTAATATTTTCTTGCGGAATATGGTAGGTATCAGGACACGATGTCCTCGCATTATGCAACCTTGCTGGAGAGAAAATTCATGTATATCAATTCCAAAAATTTGTTTAGTAGTTCCTTTAGTTTTAAGAATTCGCAATAAATCTGAAAATTCAATCTCAGTTTCTCTAGAAAGATCAGAAACAGTTACTGGCAGTGTCTCTATTTGCAGAGTTTCAAATATATCGGGTTCATCACATTTACTGTTAGATGTATCGCTAATAGGTAGTCTAGACATAGCATCAGCATTTGCGTGAAGTTTTGTATTCTTGTAGCGTATCTCGTAATCAAAAGCTTGTAGGAATAAAGCATAATGTTGCATTCGCGTTGCAGTCATTGTAGGTAGACTTTTTCTATTATTGAATATATATAGCAATGGTTTGTGATCTGTATATAATATAAACCTTCTCCCGTATAAATATTGAAAAAATTTACGGACTCCAAATATAATCGCGTATGCCTCTTTGTCTATTTGCGAATAGTTTTGTTGTGTTTTAGTTAATGTTTGTGATGCAAACTGTATTGGTCTCTCTAGACCGGTTGAATCTATATGTGAAATCACCGCTCCTACACCGTATGATGATGCATCGGTAGCCAAAATTATTGGTAAATTCGGGTCATAATGAGCAAGAACATTTTCCGTTTGCATTTCTGCTTTTATTTTATTAAAAGCATCTTCACAATCATGTGTCCATTTAAACGGTATGTCATTATGCAATAAAGTGTGTAAAGGATGTAATGTAGTACTCAAATTTCTTAAAAAACGACCATAATATTGTACTAGTCCTAAAAATGCGCGTAATTCAGTAGTGTTTGTAGGTCTTTTTGCTTCATTAATTGCTTTAATTTTTTTACTAACTTTATGTATTCCAAATTTATCTATCTCGTAACCACAATATTCTAATTTATCTTGCAAAAATTGACATTTATTTTTATTTATGTATATATTATACTGCTGTAATTTATTTAAAACACGTTCTAGTCTTTCGAGATGTTCGTCATCATTTTTCCCTGTAATTTTAATATCGTCCAAGAATACTGATACTCCCGGAATTTCACCTAAAATACTTTCCATTTCGCGTTGCCAAATAGCTGGCGCGGATGCTAATCCGTAAAGCAAACGTGTACATTTATACAACCCTTTATGAGTATTTAACGTTACTAAATGAGCGTCCTCGGGTTTAATTTCCATATGTAAAAATGCTTGACTAACATCTATTTTTGAAAATTTTTCACCACCCGCCATGTTTGCAAAAAGTTCATCGATAGTAGGTAAAGGATGGTTGTCAATGTGAATATTCGGGTTCAAAGTAATTTTGAAATCACCGCATAAACGAACTCGTCCGTTGCTTTTTGGAATTGGAACTACCGGTGTAGCCCATTCTGAACGATCTACCTTGACAAGTATGCCTTGTTCTACTAAAGAATCAATTTCTCTTTCAACTTTATGCAGTAAGGAAAATGGAACTGAGCGTGCTTTGCAAAATACTGGTATTGCGGGTTCTTTTAGTTTAATACTAGCCTGAATGCCTTTGATTTTACCTACATTTTCATTGAATATTTTACTGTAAATATTCAATAAACAATTCAATTTTTCATTTGTACTTTTTGCCTCTCTCACCTGCAGCACTTCCAGTCGAACTCCCAGCTGACGAATCCACTCACGGCCAAGGAGCGGAAAGCCTTTTTTATCGGAATCAACCACGTACAGATGAAGGTCCTTTTTCCTGCCCTCAAATTCAGCCTTAACCGTTACGTAACCTAACAACAAGAGATTATTTTGGCAGTATGATTGCAATTTTAATTCTGTAGGTTGTAAACTACAATTTGGGTATAAACTATTAAATTGCGTTTTCGTCATTAACGTTACTGCGGCTGCACTATCAATTTCGAATGTAACCTTTATATTATTAACATAAACATTTTGCAAGAATCGTGCTCGGTTATCTGTATTTTCAGTCACCTTCAAAATTTCGTCTATTTCGGAATTTTCCTCTATCTGATTTGTAAATTTTACACTCCTCTTTCTTTTAATACACACATTCGCGATGTGGCCCTTTTTCTTGCAATAATTGCAAACTAAATTCTTCTTATTACATTTATCAGCTAAATGATTAGTGGATCCACATCGAAAACATTTTATATTATCAGAAGAAACAGAATTTTTACTTTTAACATTTTGAATATTATGTTTCGGTGAACTGTTGTAATGTGAACGTACCGCGTTTATCGACGAACATCTTTGGGTTTCCTGCTGCTTGTGAAGTTCGGCGGAATCTTTTGCTGTCATCTCCATGCTGCTTGCAACTTCTACGGCTTTCTCGAATGTCAGATCGCTTGTTTCCAAGAGTCTTGATTGGATTCTTGCGCTTCTCAGACCAAATACGAACTGATTTCTTAATGCTGTATTTAAGTATGCTCCAAACTTGCAGTGGACGGACAATCTTTGTAAAGCTGCAACGTATTCTCGAATGGTTTCCCCGTCAGCCTGTTCTCGTTTCCGGAATCTGAAGTTTTCCGCGATTTCTAGCGGTTCTGGTGACCAATGACTTTTCATCAGTTGGATAACTTCCTCATACGTTTTTGTATCGGGGTCGGCAGGAGCAGTTTTGTCGCAGAGTATATCGTATGCCTCAGGTCCCATATAATGTAGTAAAAACGGAAGTTTTTGATCATCTTTCGTATTAAAAATTGAAAACGCACCTTCGAGACGTTTTAGCCATCTGTTCCAATTACTTTTGGTGGCGTGGAATGGCTCGATGTTGAAATTTGTGTGAATAGTAACACGTGGCGTATCGTCTTCCATGAGGTTTTTTTTTTTTTTCTTTGGGTTTTTGTAAAAGAATAATCGTGTATTGCGTGTATTCGTACTCCTCGTCGCCAATTCTGTCGTATATGTAGTTGTAGATGTAGATGTAAAAATGTAGCACTGAATAAACTTGAGGTAGCGTAATTAAAACTCGACTGTATTGCTTGGAAGATATATTCGGAATGTGGTCATCTGCGTATAAAATAATGTATCTAATATAACAAAAATAGAATCCAGTATCTACGTGTAAATGCGGTTGCCTATACTAAACATAACAAATTGCAGGTATCTAACACACATGATTGAGAATAGTATTGTATCCGTTTTGCACATAGCCATGTTACAACATTGATAGGGGTAAGACTCTCCACAACTCTGTGGAGCATGTTGGAATCGTATAGCAGCCGTGATGCACTCGTGTGATAGCCGAGTTGCGTCCGTAATGCACGTGGTTGAGAATAGTGTTGTATCCGTTTTGCTAAGATTCTCCCCAACATAGACTTTCAGGATAATATAAAAAACCGCAGCCTGTTGTATGTCGGTTATTGTGTCTTTGATAGTTGAAAGAAAGATAGAAATCAAAATATCAGTTTCCAGAAATTGTATAGCGGTGGTGCTTCGGATAAACATACGTTAAAACACCAAATAGAGCGTAGGCGGTGTGTTGAATGCTACAAAATTCTTTCTCGAAAATATGGAAGGAAAAACGCCCAAGAGAAAAGTTCATATACCAGAACTTATTGTGAACAGTGTAATAAGACAATTTGTTCGTACTGTTTTAGTAACAATCATAAAACCTAATGTAATTCTAATTTTGTTGCAATAAATAGGAGTAAAGTACTAAACAAATATTAAATGTAAGTGTATTTTTATGAATAAATCCAATCTAAATAAAAATACGCCTTTTCTTTCAAATCATATGTGGATCTTATTTCCTGTACTAATATTTGTACAGGAAACTCAGAATTGGCATGTGGAATAACGTCGCGGATCTCGTAAATAAACAGTATCGAGAAGTAATTATGTTCATTCTATAAGTATTTGCAAAATCTGTAAGAAATTAAATAACATTTATTATTAATTACGTTTGTATACATCAATTGTGTGTTGGTAAAATGGATAAAACCGCTCTTAAAATCAATTTGGAGCGTCGAAATGTTAGCTGATGCTTTTCGAACGAGTCTTTTGCCTTTTAGAACAGATGCTTGTTGATCACCAATGAACAACCGTGTTGCATACTGTTGCATTCGTTTTTGTTGCATCTGACTATAAAATATGTATTAAATGTATTAAGAAGCCAAATTAGCATTTTTACTTTCCGATTAGTACCCTAGAAGGAATGTATTATATTCGACGAAAAACAATTGAGATTTCAGCGGAAATACGCGTTTTGGGGTCCCCTGAATCGATTGCGATGATTTCTGGAGAATGTATGTATGTATGTATATGGGTATAGCTGTATGTACGTCTGTGAACTCAATAGCGCGCAAACGGTACAACAGATCGGGCTGCAAGGGATAAACTTGGTTGTTTTTTGGCCACAATCTGACAACCGAAAGTGGCGAATGTTATACTGCTTTTCTTAGTGATTTATCCTATTTTGACCAAATTTATAACGTCATTCTCCAGTGAGTTCAAATATATATGTATACTAAATCGCAGATCAATGTGAAGCTGTTTAGGTGCTATAAACGTTTAAAGAAGCAGTTGGGCAGAATCCACGGCCTTTGTCGTTGTGGTTGCGAATTGGCTGATTTTGACAAACGTCAGTGGCATGTCATGACAATATTGTGTTTTTCTACGATTCGACGTTTGGTTGAATAATAGTAAAAATATGAAGGAATTAATAAAGGGATTAATTAGATTGCGTTTTTAACGTTCGAAGTAATACAGAGCACACATACTGAATCGAGAAGAACGCCATCTACAATCTGTCGGTGACCATGTTCAGAACTAATTTTCGTGTCGTAACTTGTCTGGGTGACTAATCCGTTTCACTGTGTTTTGATTTACACGGAATCTTATGCATAGGGGTCCAATATTGCAAAATAATGGTTCTTATAGAAAACTAGCACAAATCGGGTGAAATATCTGGCCTTATCTAATGAGAATTAATAAGCTTATCTCTGATTGGTCGATTAAAATTGGTTAAAGGTATAAGAGCCTAGGTCAGCTATCAACCCACTTAGTGCAAGAGTCGCGTGTCGTTGCAATTAGTCGCTAACCTCTAGCGGTATTTTGATAACGGCGGATTATTCAGTATTTTTATCAATATTTTTGGGGAGTTATTGATACAATCGTTTAATCTGATTTGGTTCTAATAATTATAAAAATTTTGTTATTGTGTCTGCATACTGGTGCGGTCGTGTATTACTTAGCGAAGCAAGTGGACATTGATCTCGGTTGTTTGACGCGCCGGGGCTGGCTAACTTAGAGGCCATTTATAGAGCGGGTGATTGCATCGTGTTTTTCTACTGTTATACGGATATTCCTGCAATATTATACTTACTTATATTTAGTTACTAACTGATTTATTTAATTAATATTGGTGATATAATGGCAAAATTTTCTATTGAAAAAGATTTCATTAAGAAGGTGAAGAGGTACAATTTAACGGCCCGCACAATTGAGTTCAAATATCAACCTGTACCTAACGATGTAGAACCTGTGGGCTGAATTAAGGATGCTATCACTGAGATAATACAACATGCTACTAGAAATTTGACGCCCACAGACAAAGTTGGTTTCAGTTTTTGTAGCAAATATTTTGAAAAGGGTAACGAATTGGTCAGATTCCGTGATGCTTCCGCAGTTAACACAGATGACGTATGGCAGGTCCTCAGCAGCATCTTCCAGTCCAACTCATCAGGTTTCAACACTGACACATTTTGTTTGAGCGTTACATCTATAAAAATCCCTAGTAGAAAAGGAAAAAGATGCACAAAATACAATAGCTTCGATGAAGAATCGCGTAGACGTAAAGGTACCTAGAGCATTAGTGGCTGCAATTGCTCACTGCATGAAAGACAAAAAATATAAAGCAGTTAGGCAGGATATCAGAAAGGAGCAGACATCCCGAGCTCTAGATTTAACAAGAAACGCAGATGTAGTTATACCTGAAAATGGTTGCGGTATACGCCAACTCCAATTGTTTCAAAACTATTTAAAGGAATTTAAAATTACTGTTTATGAATATTGTAAGAAAGGACGGAATGTGATATTTAAGGGTCCCGATGCCGCACGTAAAATCAATTTACTCTTTCATAAGGAGCATTTTAATGTCATCTCACTAACTGCTGCTTTTGCATGTAGCTACTTCTGTGAAGAGTGCGACGTACCTTACAGTGTTAAAGGTAGACATAATTGCGGCGGAATTTACCAATCATGCCTACAAATACCTGTATTTACTCCAGAGAGTAAGATTAAATGTTCAGAATGTTTCAGAAAATTTAAAAGTAAGAATTGTTTCGACAATCACAAAAGGAAGGGATTAAAATCGGCAACCAGTGTTTGTGAAACGATTCGCCTCTGCCAGGACTGCCTAAAAAGTGTAAGATCCAATAGACGACATATTTGTGCAGAAATTTTTTGTAAGATTTGCTTGGAGCATTGCCCTCAAACGCATGAATGTTATATGAGGCCTGATCTAGGTAAACCGAAGTTGAAGGACTTCTTATTTATTTTTTATGATCTAGAAACTAATCAGGACAATTTGCTAGAAGACGGGTCGTCACTTCACATACCCAATTTGTGCGTATTTAGAACGTGTTGTGAGACCTGCGTAAAAACTAATGATACGAAATGTATTAAATGTGGCGATAAAGTTTGTAATATCAGAATCCGTATATCGTCGGATGCAAAGCAAAATTCTTTAAAAAATGACCCCGTTGATTGGCTTATAGATTTTATACTATCGTAGACAGCAGCACAAAACAGTAGTAGTAATGGCACACAACGGGCAGAGTTTTGATCATCAGTTCCTATTGAACTATGTAATCACAAAAACTAATTTAACACCAGATTTAATAATGCGAGGCACAAAATTGATACAAATGTTGACGTAAAATTTCAAAAATTGCTAACGTAAAATTTATAGACACTTTAAATTATTTCCCTATGGCTCTCAGAAAACTGCCAAAGGCATTTGGTCTACCAGACACATTTAAAAAAGGTTACTTCCCCCATTTATTCAACACGGAAGGAAACAAAAACTACATTGGACCTCTGCCACCTGTACGCTACTATAGCCCCGATTCAATGATGGGTACAGACGATCTTGATAATACTGACGAAAGAAAGCAGTTTTTAGAATGGTATGAACAACACAAGACAGATGAGTTCCATTTTCAAAAAGAGCTCGAGGAGTATTGTGTGTCAGATGTCGAAATACTGAGCCAAGCATGCCTAAAATTTAGAGAGCAACTACTAGCAACATCAAACGTGTGTCCCTTTACAGAAGCTTGCACTATCGCTTCCGCTTGTAATAAAGTTTACAGAAGAAATTTTTTGCGAGCCAATACTATAGGCATTCTGCCTAGAGCGGGATACAGAAATCGTGATTTGCAATCTCAAATGGCCACACAGTGGTTGGTATGGACTGAATTCCAACGTAATATAGACATAATTCATTCGGCAAAAGGAAGAGAAATGATTTTAGGCGGTTTTAAAGTTGACGGCTACTGTCATGAAACGAATCAAGTGTTTGCATTTCACGGGTGTTACTATCACGGCCACGGCATTTGTCATAAAATTAACCGTGATGCCCCTCTACACGAAAACCCTACCGAAACACTCAATACTCGGTGCGAGTCGACATTAGCAAAAACGGCACGTTTACGAGAACTTGGTTATGACGTTATCGAGATTTGGGAATGTACTTTCCAAAATTCTCTCTCTACAGATAATGCGATGGCTAATTACTGCAAAAACCATGCATTGGTAGCACAATCTCCTCTAAATCCACGTGATGCTTTTTATGGGGGCAGAACGGGTAATTGTAAAACGTATTACAAATGCAAACCTACAGAAAAGATTAAATATGTAGATGTATGCAGCCTGTATCCATTTATTTGCAAATATGGCCTATATCCTATTGGACATCCTGAGGTAATCGTTGGCAACGAAAACTGTCTGGCTATAAATCTAAATCAAACAGAAGGGCTAATAAAATGTTCAATGTTACCTCCACAAGAATTATACCATCCCGTGTTACCGGTGAAAATGAATGATAAACTAATGTTTGTACTGTGTAGAACTTGTGGAGAAACCTTAAACAGCAATGAATGTTTGCATAACGATGTAGAACACACGTACCTGGGTCAAATGGTACCTGGGTCATAAACGAAGTAAGAAAGGCCATTGAGATGGGATATACGGTTCTTAAAGTTGATGAAATATGGAAATATAAATGTGAACAGTACGACCCTGCACACAAAACAGGTGGTTTATTCACAGATATGATGAACAGATTTATTAAAGTGAAACAAGAGGCCTCGGGATGGCCAAAAAATTGTATATCAGACGAAGAAAAATATAAATATATCGAAGAGTTTTTTAGTAAGGAGGGAATACGATTGGAGTTTGATCAAATTAATGCTAATGCAGGCTTGAGGTCATTAGCCAAACTTTTGCTCAATAGCTTTTGGGGAAAGCTAGGCCAGCGTGAAAATCAACCTCGAACTGTTATAATTAATACTCCAGAAGTATTCTTAGGTATTATGACAAATCCTTCAATTATTATAAATGGAATTTTGCCTGTGAATGATGATGTATTAATTATTAATTACGAATACGTAGAGGAAGCATATGATACTTTACCAACAGTAAATGTGTCTCTAGCGGCGTACACAACGGCTCAGGCGAGACTTAAATTATACAATTACCTAGAAATGCTCGGTGATAAGGTTCTATATTATGACACCGATTCAGTAATATATGTGTCAAGAGATGGAGAAGAGGATGTCCCTGTGGGAAGCTTTCTCGGAGAAATGACCGATGAGTTGGAGGAATATGGTCCAGGAAGTCACATAACTCAATTTGTATCTGGAGGCCCTAAAAATTATGCATACGAAGTATACTCGACCTCAAAGAACTGTTTTAAGACTGTTGTAAAAGTTAAAGGGATCAGGGTAAATTATCAAATATCAAAAGTTTTTAATTTCGATAAAATAAAGGACATGATAATTAAAGACTCCATCCCCATCGAATTAGTTTCCAAAAATATTAGAAGGACCAAGTATCATGAAGTGGAGACAAAAGAAGAAAGAAAAATCTACAGACCAAATTCGACAAAAAGAAAATTCGGAGAAGATTTCGACTCAACACCGTACGGCTATAAGAAGAAACAAAGATTTTGATTTGTTTTTTGACATGTCAGAATGTGAACAGTTAATAAACTTATGTATAAATATTTGTTGTTTTATTTCCCTTGTTTCAACCATATATGATATGCTGTCAGTATGTATTAAATTCACTTTTTTTTAAACACTCCGTAGTAAGACGTAGACTGGAGAAGATTTTGGTTCAACACAGCACGGATGTAAAAACCCGCATACTTTGATTTTTTTAACTAGTCAGAATGTGAACGCTTAATATACTTATATATTTGTATAAATATGTTTTATTTACCCTCGTTTTAATCATGTGTGGTATTCTGACAGGTAAGTATATTTACGCCGTTGCGTGAAGAGTGCCCCAATTTATTTAACTCACTTGGTTAAGCTTTATTTATCAAATTCGAATATATACTTTTCCTTTTATCAGACAATCTGTAGAGTAAGACCTTGACTAAGACATCCATTAGAAAATAATGCTTTACATTGGTTATGGAACACGCGGTAGTATGACTCTGACTGACATAAAATTTTTACATTACTTATTGAAGGCAACCTACATTAGCACCTAGGCACTCCCGCATTTTTCTTTACATTAGTAACATTAGTTGGTTCAGAACGCGTTACTTCGTAACTTGGAGCACGTTGCATTATAAGGAACCCTAAACTTGCACGAACCAATACCTCTCGTGGCGCAGTGCATTAATGTCCAGCCTTGTGTGCATTGCCTAGTTACCATAGGCAGAGACGTGCACTGAAAAAGTTGCTGTGCTATTAAAACTCATTTTTCAAGTTAATTAAAAGTTTTTTGTTGAGAAAGTTTGGATATAACTAGAAAACGACTGTTTCGTTTTATTGGAAAAATAAGTACATCGCAAGAAGTTTTCGTTTTTGGAAATAAAAATAATAAATTGTCAAACGTGACAGAAAATCGCCTGCCAGGACAAATGACAGCATCTCCCCAGGACTCTGAAAAAATGGAGATCGGGGAGGAATTTCTTGCTCCGAAGAAGTGTATGAAACGAAAACCAGACGGGAATGCGGATGTTGTCCCTATAAAAACAAAAAACCGGTATACACACCTGAAAACGGATGTTGAACCTGCTCCAGCGGCTCCACGATCCCCCATAACCCCCACGTGGTTGCTGATGACAGCGAAAAACACGAAGAGAAGGCAAAATCACCATCCCTAGTAGTGATTCATTCTAAGAGCCCACATAAACACAGGAATGTCGTCAAGGACTTGGACCAAGTTGTAGGAAAGGGGCAAGTAAACTGCGATATGGCGAGGACATTATATCAGTGCAGTTAGCACGTGTGGAAGATAATGTGAAATTACTAAACTTCCTTAGGGAGAAGCAAATCAGCTTCCACACATACACTGAAAAGCATGATCTACGGCGCGCCTTTGTACTCGATGGGATTGCCGATGATGTATCACCTGAGGATGGTATCGAGGAGATGAATCTGCACGGCGTGCATATCTACAAGTGCTTTCGTATGAGGGGTACGCGTTATCCAAAATTCCTCTTAACTGTAGGGAAGGAGCACAGTTTGGAATCTTTAAGCAAAATTGGCTATCTAGATTACGCTCGTGTACGTTTCAGTATTTTGCGAAAGGCATTCAAACTGATACAATGCAAGAATTGCCAAATGTGGGGTCATGCTAGTGACAACTGTGGCGGGGCACCTCGATGTCTGAAGTGCCCAGATCCACATCACACCAAAGAGTGCCCCAAAACCAAGGAGAATGGAGATCCACTGGTTTGTACCAATTGCCGGGGAGGACATGCGGCGAATAGTACTGAGTGTCCGTTGTACCTACGGGCATTAGCCCGACGAGCTGGACCACGCGGGCGGAAAGAAAGTGCGACGGCCAGGAGGGATTTTCGCCTACAAGCGGAAGCCTATCCTGTGCTACCGTCGCAGCGCTTTATACCTGCGCCGCCTCCGAAGGAAAATGCTTGGTTCAAGCATAAGGCCTCAGCAAGTCAACCTATACGGGAATCAGCGCCGAGGGTTGAGCCACGTAAACAGGGAGTTGCTTCGACGCATGAAGATTTAGCGTCGTTGGCTAGAGAAATGGATGAGCTAAATCGAGTAGTAAACATAAAACAAATGATAAGTATTGTTAGAAATTTTAGGCTACAAATTGGAAATTCGAAAAATGAGTTCGACAAGCTCGAAGCTCTCCAACAACTCTGTGATGATCTGAAGCACATCTAATGGTTTCTATTGCATATTGGAATGCCAATAGTGTGCTTCACAAAAAAGTTGATCTTGCAGAGTTTATGGATCGCTTCGAGATCCAAATTATGTGTGTGAATGAGACTAATTTAATCAATTCAGATCAATTTTATTTTCAAAATTTTCGAACCCTGCGCAAGGACAATACGCGGCATATGGGCGGAGTGGCCATGTTGATTAGGAACGATATTCCATTCATCCACATACGCGACAATGATCTTGAACATTTGGAGGCGATTAAAATCCGAACGTCTGATAACCTATACATCATCGCGATTTACAATAGTCCGCGAAAAAATCGCAAGAAAACTTACATGGTCTTCTTACGAAGCACAACAAAGTCCTCCTCGTTGGAGATTTAAATGCTTGCCACTACTCATGGGGATGCCATTGCAACAACAGAAATGGGGTTAATGTCGCAAATTTCGTAGTCAATCAGAATGTTTTAGTTGTGGCACCGAGGGGCCCGACTCATTTTCCCGATAATGGAGGTACCCCAACAACGATTGATATCGCGTTGGTGAGAAACGTTAGGGATGTTTCGGACGCCTCGGTCTTGAACGAATTGACCTCTGATCACCTGCCTGTGTTGATTAAGGTCGGTGAGCGTGGCGAGCGGTCGCGCACAATTAGAAAATTTAAATACAGCACCGCTGATTGGCCAAAGTTCCGACAAATGATTAACGAGAGAATCTCAGTCAACACACGCATAAACGACACGCACACACTCGATGTTGAAATTGAAAATTTAACAACCGCCATCCAAACTGGAGCGCGTAGATCAATTAAGAAAACTGCATTCGATCCTTTCAAGAAACGAGATACTCCGCAACACATTCTAGATCTAATTCATGAACGAAACATTGCACGCCGCGAATATCAACGGTCACGACAACCGTATGACAGGGATACATACCATCACCTAAATTACAGAGTCAAGACGGAACTAAAACAATACAGAAACAAACTCTGGGCGGACAGACTAGGTAAATTAAGTACCGATGATAACACGCTTTGGGCACAGATTAGAAAACTCAAGCGCAAATTTCGGCCTTTTCCAGCGCTGCAGAATGATGACGGTATACATGTGACCGACAGGGAAAAGGCAGATGCTTTGGTCAATTATTATAGCGGGGTACACATACCAGAACCGGAGACCACAGAAGAACACTTTGACATAACACGTAGAGTGGAAGAGTTGCTAATTGCGGATCATGAGCCACCAAATGATGTTTTTTTTTGATCAAACCGTCCACCATTTCTCGCCACATTAAGAGAAGCAGCTCTCTAAAGGCTCCTGGTGCAGATGGTATACAGAATATCTTGCTGAAGAACTTACCTAAGAAGGCAATAGTCCAGCTCACATACATCGCGCGTTCAGTGCTATCGCTAAGTTACTTTCCGGCAACTTGGAATACAGCGGTATTTCTTCCCATTCTGAAACCTTTTAAGCCAGCGCATAACCCCACAAGCTATCGGCCTATATCCTTGCTTTGTACAATGTCAAAATTAATCGAAAGTGTTATATATGAACGGATATTGGACCACTCTGAAGATCGTCATGTCATCCCAAATGAACAGTTTGGCTTTCGATCTGGACATTCGACTACTCACCAAATTGCTCGTATTGTTGCGGACGCTGTGGAAAGTTTCAATAAAAGGGATCATACTGCAATGTTGATCCTGGACATTGAAAAGGCGTTTGACAAAGTCTGGATAATAGGACTATTGCATAAATTAGTTACGAATGATTACCCCGCGTATTTAATCAAGCTAGTCCGGGACTACCTTGAAGGCCGACAAATCATGGTTAGGGTCAACGATCAGATGTCTGCAGTTAGGGAAACTTTCTGCGGTGTACCGCAAGGCGCGATTATTTCTCCGCATCTCTTCACTATTTACATTTCGGACACCCCCAAATTAAGAAACACAAAATTGGCTTTTTACGCAGATGACACGGCGATCTATGCGAGGAATTTCCACCCCTTAATAGCATCCCGTATAATCAAAATTCATGTCAACGTACTACGGAAATATTACGTGAAATGGAAGCTACGGCTGAACGGTGCCAAATCGGAGCTCGTAATTTTTAGTAAATTATACCGCCCAATACGCCTTCCCTACCCAGTCAAAATTGACGACGTTCCGGTTCCCTTGAAACAGTGCGTGAAGTATCTGGGTGTGCATCGCGATCAAAGGTTAACCTTCAGGAACCAGGTCAACAAAATTATCGGAAGTACAAGTGGGAACATACGGACTATGTACCCACTAATTTCGAGAAATAGCAATCTAAATTTCGCGAATACAAAATTAATTTACTATTCGTTCATTCGTCCGGGAATGCTTTATGGGGCGCCAGTGTGGGGCAACGCGGCACGCACACATCTAGCAGCCTGAGCCCCAAACTGAAGCAGACGTCATCGGCGCAGTTGAGGACGCCGTTGATGAGCCGGAGGTCGCCGACGAAGATGATTGAGCCTCGACGGAGGAGGCGGCGAAGACGGCGGTGACGGCGTCCAGTCCAAGTGAAATGTGTTTATGTGGAGTGCAATTTTAATGAAGATTTTAGACCACAATGTTTTAGTTCCTTTTTATATTATTTTCTAAAGCAAAAATCGTTTCATCGTCGTTATTTTTTAACAGCTTACCCGCCAAGCTGTTGGCTCACTGGCGGGTAAATCATCTTTCGCGTGTTTAATGTTAATTTCGTATAAGCGCCCACGGCGCAAAGCACCGTATTTTATTATTATTATTGTTAAACTTGTTAATTCAATGTTGTTTTTATGAAATTAATAAATGTTTGTTAATGTTAATGTAGCCTTGTGTGCGGTATTCCATGGTTCGACTCTCGGTCCGGACATTTTTTATTTTCAGAGGGCCATTCATATGCAATAGTTTAAAAAGTATTCGGAAGTAAGACGTTGACTACATTCAAATTAGTTATCGAACACTCTGTAGCTGCCCTGTTGCTACACTCTGTAGCAATGAGGCACTCCTCACCAAGTTTATACATTGATTATGGTACACTCAGTAGCAGCACGATAAAATTATATTAGTTACGGAACACCCTGTAGCAATAGATACCCCCTTACAAATTACATTGGCTATGGAACACTCGGCAGCAATAGATACTCCATCGAAATTACATTGGTTATGGAACACTCAGTATATGCGCCAAGTCGCCTCCCTTCCTACTGACATGCGCTGAGAGAACGGATGAGCAGAATCAAAGGGAATTATAGTAGGTACAGCAGTAGGCCTACGGTATATGTTATATTCTATGGAGGTATATTGGTTTGTTAAAGTTAGATCAAAAAAAATTAAAGTTTTATTATTTTGAACGTCCAAACATACATTACATTAACATACATTAATAACATACACAACAAATTAAATTTTACATTGGAGTTAAATTGATTCAACTATATGTGTTTATATGTGTCCGTGAACACGATAGCGCCCAAACGGAACAACGGATAGGCCTGACATTTGGTATGCATATTTAGGATTACCGGAGGATGAACTGACGTGTTTTTGGTGACAATCTGACAGCCGAAAGTGGCAGATGTTACAAGCGCATACTTAGGAATTTATCCCATTTTGGTCAAACTGATATCAACTCACCATCCAATGACTTTAAATATGTATCCCAATTAACAGATCAATGAGATGAACGGTTTAGGCGCTATAAGCTTATACAGATGCACTTTGACAGAATCCACAGCCTTCGTCGCTGTGTTGCATATTGTCAGATTTTGACAAACGTCATTGCCACTGAGATGGGATGACAAATGTAATTCTGTCATAGAAATTGTCGTTAAGTAGCGCCTAGAGATAGCTCTAGCTTTACTAAATTGAATAATTATAAAAGTGTCAGACACTTCATTGTGCCAACGGTGTAGTCGGAAAGTTGGGTGAGGGCCACCCCAGATATTATTTCTATATTTTTTATCTGTGAACAAGCCTACGAACAGGGGCTCTTGCCCTATCCTTCAGGGGCGATTCAATCGAGGAATCTGAGAAACTCTTGGCGGAGCTGGATATTTACCTAAGAGTAAGTATATCCTGCAGATCTTAAAACAAAATGTGCCGCAAAGTTCCTAAAGGACAGTGCCGCGATGTGCATTGTCAAATTCATGAACATGGACCCGAGCGTTAGTGATCTGAAACGCGAACTGCTGGAACATTTCAACGCACGATATTTTGCAAGACACTAACAGCAAGGTGAGGATATAATTTCCTTCTTATAACTGAAATCCTGCCAAGCCGCCAGACTAAAGAGATCCATCAACGAGGACATCCTAATCTAAGTGTCACTAATGCTGCACAAATGCATGTACATCTCATGACACTCGCGAAAAATATACTGACTCTCAGAAAACAATCACTAAGCATTGACGAAATGCTTCACAAAGTCTGCCAAAGAAGACCGTAAACTACCGAAGTGAAACTACAAACCTACTGAAGTGCCGTTACTGTCCCGGTTCCCACTGACACTAGACTGTTCGGTGCTACAGAAACGCCACCAGCACCAGGAAAACCAATGAGCAATCGTCGCCAACTAGGCAGGCGTATCGGCGTGACCGTACTTCTACAGCTTCGAATGGTCAACAACCACGTCAGTGCAACTATTAAGGTCAAGATCAACGGCAGGACAATAGCGGCCCTGTTAGACTTTATTGCCGCCCAATTGCCCACAAACATCGAAAAGGACACACGACAAGCAAAGCTCGTAGATACCAGTGCACACCTACAGAACATGGGAAAAAACAGACTTTGATTTTCAATCGAACAAACAACGTTCCATGACGAATACCTGGTCCTCCCCCCGGCTATCACACGACGTTGTCCTTGACGAGCCCTGGTTCCTACGGGAGGCTGTGCTACTGCTTTTTCAAAGAGGCTGAACACATGCCGGAAAGACTCCAGAAATACATTTTTCTGACAGAGGACGCCGCAAACCAGACCAGCCCCGACGAAACCCGTACCCATCAGCAATGGATTCCCAAGAGAATACTCCAAGACAATCGACGACCTCGTGAAAAATTTCCACTCCACCTTGGGAGCTACAACAAGCACGATTAGACGCAGCGTGTTACACTTTTATTTTTAGTTTGCCATTTCTACCTTCTGCACCGTACGACTATGGTTCGAATTTAATCAGCGTTACAGACTCGTGGCGACATCTGTTGGTGGACTCCGGCGTATTGGGAGGCTTGTTTTTGTGTGGCCTGTTTACGCGTAATTAATGTCTTAATTACTGGCGTTAGGCATTGTTTTGGACTACACGCGTTATGTTACGGAATTTCCCATGTTCCATTGCACCTTCGGAACCATATTCCATAGTCCTACGTCCAGTTTTTCCGGCTAATTCGTCATAATTGCGTATTGCGGGTTTTACCTTAATTAGGCCTACTTAGGTAGGGAATCTGTTGTCATCAACGTTGGTCCCTCAACAGAAATGTTGCACAACCACGAGAAGCTAATTGGTCTGTGTAGTTTGGCCGTATTTTAATTTGTTCTGGAACGTGCTGTTTTTTTTTTGTGCGTCAAAGCATTTGAGAGCGATTTGTCGCCGATTCTCTTTTTGCATGTCCACCGGAACATCGGCGAATTTGTCAAATTGCTAGGACTGTGTTCTGTGCAATTTTGGCATTTTAATGGTTTGTAATTAAGAACTTGTTAACCCGTGACGTCACCGTCGTAGTTCTAACTTTTGCCGCTACGTACAGTTTCTGTGTAAAACTGGCGCTCATTCGCTGATTGACACTGAGAGAGTTTGGACGTGTGCTGTTCAAATAAATTCAAAGTCCTCTTGAATAGTTTGGTTGAACGTGAGTTTGCACAGAAGGAGATATTAGTGTTATTGGCCTTCACGCTTAGTGCGGATTTATGCAAACCACGTGGAGAAGGAAGTAGGCTTGGTGTATAACCTCACTTCTTACGTCAAGGACGGATTTAATAACCTATTATTCTTGGATTTACTTTACGAGCCCAAACAACATCTGCAGGGCTCCTTCGAGCAGACGCCGTCGAGCAGAGTCCTTCGAACAAATCCTTCGAACAGATCCTTCGAACAGATCCATCGAGCAGA
This sequence comes from Aphodius granarius, assembly GCA_963971325.1. Classification (NCBI taxonomy): domain Eukaryota; kingdom Metazoa; phylum Arthropoda; class Insecta; order Coleoptera; family Scarabaeidae; genus Aphodius; species Aphodius granarius. The sequence continues at coordinate 19,866,415 of OZ020224.1, read as the reverse complement.
CTCCATCGAGCAGATTTCTTCGAACGGATTCCTTCGAACGGACTCCCCGAACGCTTGCCGTGGGCTGAAGCGTCGTCGTTTTGGAGGTTATCCACCGTTGAGAAGGAGCGTAGAACAGATTGTCGTCAGGGAGCGCACAGGTCAGATCGTTTAGATACTCCGTCTAACCTTTTTGGCGGAGTGATCACTGTTTTATATCTTGACGCACCCGTGCTGACGTTGCGTACCGCTCAGACCTAACGACCACAGGTTCGGTGAACGTCAGTGATGTTTAACGCACGGCTTGGACCTTCTGTCCGTTCCGTCGATTGTTTGTTTTGGTGCTGTCATTAATCGAGTGGTACCTAACCTCAACTTTGGTTTTATTTTGCCGCAGTGTGAGCGGTTGTTGACGTGTTTGGCGTTTGGTGAGGCTTGGACGTTGAGGTTAGGTTACTGTTCGAGAACGTGATCAGCCGTCTTCGTTGTGTAATATAGTGTGTCGTGGCCTTCAGCCGGAACTGTAACTTGCCTTCAGCCTGTATTCTGACGTGGCCTTCAGCTAGAAATAACTTTGCCTTCAGCCTGTATTTTGACGGGGCCTTCAGCCGATATTTACGCTATAGCTTGGTACATCAACATTTTCAGGGCGCTGTGTATGCAACACAACTGTTAGGTAATTTTTGTCCGCATTGGGACAATACGAGTATTATTTGTGTTTGGCCAAACGACAATTTAATGCGCGTTTTGGGTTTTGGGGTTGCGGTTTATTTACAGGTGCGCGCTGAGGTGCTTGATTGTATCTATACCATATTATTCTGGTTTGATTGTTATGTTAATTATTGTCTCGATTATTACCAGCTATTGAATAAAACTTGGCTTAGTTTTACGTTCTTGGTTTTTGTTGTTCTCTCCTGTGTTGTGCTACAACATCTTACTCTCGCAGGCGAGTATAGTCCTAGTGGTTTAGCCTGCGTGGCGCCCATATTTTCAAGATCTGGTGATTTGTTGATAAACCACGACCACCTCCGTTGACTAGCCGGAGCACCCTAGGACTTTTGAAGGCGCACAGGTAGGGTGAGAAATTAAAGGCGTTACATTGGCGCCCAACGTGGGGCCTGCTTCTGTTAATTAGGCTAATTAATATCCTAGTTAAGCCAAGTTCAATAGTTGGTAATTTTTTGTGGTTCTTCTGGTTTTTCTTTGTTTGGATAGGCTGGACCTTGATTTGTCGACTAGGTTGTGTAACACTCTCTCCCTCTGGTTGTTTTTGGATTTTTTTTTATTGGCTTCGTAGTTTAGTTTCGATTATTTGCTGGACTTGCTGCCATGGCTGCTCCCACCATGAATATACATCACTTGAAGAGAGATGAGTTGGAGTTTGAGCTTCGGTTTAGAGGAATGGACCCGAGCGAGATGACAGTCGTCGATATGCGAGCAAGTTTACGATCTTTAATACGGCTTGAGCGAGCGCAGAGATCTCCACGCTACTCTAAGTACAAGTTTGACGCAGAGAAGGACCTGGCCGATATTTCTTCCAAATATACAGAGTTGGAAGCTCTGATACTGGATATGGCTGGTGATCGTTCCGGACCTGCCTACCTTCGTTGTTGCTCTCGTGTACTGCACCTACTGGGTCGTGTGGATGGTGTCCCTTTGAAGGAGGCTGACGCTGAGACCGCTAAAAAGAGAAGCGAGTGGCTGGGGAAGGTGTCTGCCCTTTTGAGTCGCTTGCAGGAAGATCGACCTCGTCGTGGTGCAGATTTAAGCAACATGCTCCTGAACGCTGATGATGCGGACGCAGATATTGGGGATTCAGACGCTGATGACGCTGACGCTCCGTTGAATGACGTTAGCATGCGTTCATCTGGTTCTCGACCTGGAGATGGACTTGTTCCGATCCATAAGTGGAATATTCACTTTACCGGCGACCCCAAATCCATGTCAGTGATGGACTTTTTGGAGCGGGTATCCGAATTAAGAAGGGCCCGAGGGTATTCCGAGGAGGAGCTGTACCGATCCTCTCTAGATTTATTTCAGGGTAAGGCGCTACTCTGGTACCGTTCCGCCATTCAGAAGTGTGCGACGTGGGAAGAGTTAACTGCCCTTCTCAAGAAACATTATCTGCCACCTGATTATAGGAGTCGACTGTTCCAGGAGCTCATGGCTAGGACTCAGGGTCTCAATGAGCCCATCGTCGAGTACTTGTCGTGCATGCAGGCACTATTTAACCGCTATGGCTCGATGGCAAAGGAGGTGCAGCTGGACATTGTCCGCCGGAACTTGGCACCGTTCTACACGATGCAACTGCCGCCTGTTCAGACTATGGAGGAGTTGGAGTCTGAATGCTTGTGTCTGGAGGCAAAGAAGTATCGTGCCGATCATTATCAGGCCCCTCCCCGGAAACATAGGGATTGCGTCGAGCCCGACTTAGCATGTCTTTCTTCTTCGATGGAGGCCGCTGCGGTGTCCTCACCACCTGCTAATAAGCCGCCGACTGACCTTCGGCAGATCGAATGCTATGTTTGCCATGAACTTGGACACTTTGCTCGACAGTGTACCAAGAAAGCTGATCGTACCTGGTGCTATAGATGTCGTCGACCAGGAGTGACTGTCCGCACCTGCCCTAACTGTTCCCCGGCGGGAAACTCCAATCGGAGAGCCTGAAGGGTCGACAGCTTTCCGATGACTCTTCAACACAGACCCATCGAGCTCTCTTGGATTATGTCCTATCGCATGCGTCGGGAGATTCCCGACCCTACTTGCGCGTTTCGATTTTGGGCGTGAGCATGCTTGGACTTTTGGATTTCGGAGCGACAAACACGATTGTTGGTGGACCAGGCTATGAGACACTGTTATCGTTGGGCCTTTCGCTGGACTCTGCCAATCGGAAGAGTTGTACTGTGGCGAACGGTGATCTTTGCGCATCGCTGGGCACTATTGCGACTCCCATGACTCTAATGGATAAGACCTGCCTCTTGAACGTTATGGTGGTACCATCTCTACCACACAGATTAATCCTGGGAATGGATTTTTGGCGAGCTATGGGTATTATTCCCGACCTTGGGAAGGATGTCTGGAAGTTTGGTGATGGCGTCGAAGTGTGTGGTCTGGGGGTCCATGATGAGCTGACCTCTGAACAACGATTGACGTTGGATGACCTGGTTGGTAAGCACTTTGAGGCAATGGGCACTGGTACACTTGGGACTGTTACCTCCGTCGAACATGAGATCATTACGGATTCACCACCCATCAAACTCCGTTATTATCCCGTGTCCCCGGCCAAGCAGAGAATGATTGACCATGAGTTGCAGACATTGTTGGAGCAAGGAGTGGTAGAACCCTCTAAGAGCGCTTGGTCTGCTCCGATTTTGCTCGTGCCGAAGAAGGACGGTACTTACCGTTTCTGCGTCGATTATCGCCGCCTCAACCAGGTAACCAAGAAGGATGCATACCCTCTGCCGTACATCTCGTCGATTCTGGATCGTTTGCGGGATGCAAAATATATGAGTTCCCTGGATATTAAGTCCGCGTATTTTCCTGTTGCGGAGTCCTCTCGGGAGTATACCGCCTTCACAGTGCCCGGGCGGGGATTGTTCCAATTCCGACGCATGCCGATGGGGCTGACCAATGCTCCGGCAACCTGGCAAAGATTGATAGATCGTATATTGGGGGCTGACTTGGAGCCGTACGTTCTTGTCTATCTTGACGACATTGTCATTATTGCTCCCGATTTTGAAACTCATCTCATCATTTTGGGGAAGGTTCTGGAGCGTTTGCGTGCGGCCGGCCTGACTGTCAGCCGAGAGAAATGCAAATTTTGCATTCCGGAGCTCAAGTATTTGGGATACATAGTCGACCGGAATGGCCTGCGTGTGGATCCGGACAAGGTAGAGGCCATTTTGAAGATTCCTGTACCGCAGACTGTTTCTGAGGTTCGACGTTTTACGGGTATGGCTAGCTGGTACCGTAGGTTCGTCACGGACTTTGCCACCATCTTATCTCCCATGACCCAACTCACGAAAAAGGGCGTGAAATTTGACTGGACTCCGGACTGTGACCGGGCTTTTCTGTCTATCAAGCAGGCTTTGGTTTCGGCACCCCTCCTGACGTGCCCTGATTTTGAAAAACCGTTTTGTCTGCAGACCGATGCATCTGCGTATGGACTGGGCGCTGTTCTTACCCAGAATTTTGACGGTGACGAGCGAGTGATAGCCTTTTTATCTAGGTCCTTGACACGGCAGGAGAGAAACTACTCGACGACGGAGAGAGAATGTTTGGGAGTGATCTGGGCAGTAGAAAAACTGCGCCATTATTTGGAAGGTACTAGGTTTACCGTTATTACGGACCATGCATCGTTGGTATGGTTGCACCGATTGAAGGATCCAACTGGTCGTTTGGCTAGATGGGCCGTAAGATTGCAGCCGTTTGATTTTGAGATTATTCACCGGAAGGGCCGTGACATGGTGGTCCCTGATTGTTTGTCCCGTTCTGTGCCTGTTTCTGTGGACTCCGTGCGTGCCGGTGACATCTCATCTGACTTCGCTTCGACTTCTGATGTCTGGTATCATGGCATGATCGTCCGTGTTGAGCGAGAGATTCACAAGTATCCGCAATGGCGAGTCGAGAATGGGCTTTTGTATAAATATGTGAAGTCGAAGGGATGTGGACTCTCTGACGATGGCGAGAGGTGGAAGCTGATTGTGCCTGCTGACCGCAGAATCCCATTGTTGAAGCGTTATCATGACGACCCTCGCGCTGGACATGTTGGAAGCTATAAGGTTTACTGGCGCTTCAGGGAGAGATATATCTGGCCAAAGATGCACGTCGACGTGGCGAGATATGTGCGTCGGTGTGTCGTGTGCGCCGCACATAAGCCTGAACAGCGTGCCCCTGCGGGATTGATGGGCTCTCGACCTGATGTATCGCGACCATGGCAGATGATAAGCCTGGATTTTGTGGGACCATTGCCACGCTCTTCTAAGGGGAACACTACCATTCTTACCGTCAGTGACTATTTCAGCAAGTATGTCCTTTTGTTCGCCCTTCGATCAGCTACCGCGAAGAGTCTCGTTAAAGCGATTGAGGATCATGTATTTTTGGTGTACGGTGCACCTCAATACCTGATTTGCGATAATGGCGTCCAGATGAGGAGCAGGGACTTTCAGTCTCTGTGCGATTCCTATGGCACCAACATCTCGTACACTCCGCTATATTGTCCCCGAGCTGATTCGGTGGAGCGAGTAAACCGCGTTGTCAAGACCATGCTGAGCTGCTACTTGAGGGATAACCAGCGAAAGTGGGATGAATACCTTGCCCCAATAGGTTGTGCCATTCGGGCATCTAGAAGCGAAACCACCGGTTATTCACCTTTCTACGTGAACTTTGGTAGGCATTATGTTGGATGTGGCGATGCCTTTGAGCGGGTGATCACTGATCATGAGCCGCCGGATGTACCTACCCGAGTTAAGGGCTTCCAGCAGCTATTCCTTAAGGTCCGCAAAGAACTCGCTGCAGCTCAAGAGCGAGGCCGAAAAGTGTACAACTTACGTAGAAGGCCGGTACAGTATGTCATCGGACAGCATGTGTGGCGTCGTAATAAGGTCTTGTCAAATGCGGCGAACTTCATCAACGCCGAACTGGCTGCCAAATTCGTGGGCCCTTATCGCGTAAAGAAAAAAATAGGTGCCTGGACTTATGAGCTGGAGGAGGACACTGGTAGACCTGCAGGGACTTGGCACGTACAGGAGTTGAAGCCGGTGCATGACGGGGATGGCATCACTTAAAACACCCAGCGCTCTGTAGTGGGGGCAGAAGAATACCACTACCGTGAATTCCTGCGTCCGGTAAAAATCCGGTAAAGTGACACGAAGAAACCTCTGGAATAGCATTTTTGGTTGGGTCTGGCTTGGGTTCGTCGAAAAACACACCCAGCGCTCTGTAGTGGGGGCAGAAGAATACCACTACCGCGACTTCCTGCGTCCGGTAAAAGTCCGGTAAAGTGACACGGTGACTGCCCACTTCCCCGCGTAATCCTCCGGGATTGGTGTTGGAAGCGAGGTCCTAGCAACGCGTCTAGGCCTCGGTAGATTTTTCTTTTGGAGTTGTTATATTTTGGATATAGGCTTTGGATTCGATAGTTGCTGGTACCACCACCCTAGTGGTTTGTCGGGTGTGTTCCCTAGGTTTTTCCAAATTTTTCTTAACCCTTTTCGCTATTTTTTTGTTGGCAGGTGGTACATTTTTTGTTTAGAGCATTGACGTGTTTAGCTCTCTTTTTTGTTTTGGGGGTCTCGTGCAGTTTCTCCGGCGGTGGTCGGGTTGGGTGGTTGGTTCGATAGTGGATTCTATATGTCAGTGTTGTCCTGTGATTTTCGTACACGAGGCTGCGGATGCTCGTCCGTACGCGCAATGCAAAATCACCTCTTTCTTTTTGTGTTGTCCCCTTTATGTTCCTTCCGAATCCATTACCGGGCCCCACTTGATCCGGACGGCGGCGGCGGGCTGTACGTGACTTTTTAACCTTTTGGGGGGGGGTGCATGGATTTTTCTTCTTAGAGTTTAAGGTTTCTGCATATTTTTCACTTTTTTTGGCATTTTAATTACTTAGAAATTTTGCTCCGGGTGGTCAGCGTTCTGAGTGTCGGCAGTTCGTCGCTCGTGTGGAAGACATCAGTGGTTGCAGTCGGGCAGCATTTCCTCCTCGGATTGTTAGTTTTTCAATCGGAAAATTTTAGAGGAAATTTTCCTCTGTGGAAGGAGAGGGGGAGTGTTACACTTTTATTTTTAGTTTGCCATTTCTACCTTCTGCACCGTACGACTATGGTTCGAATTTAATCAGCGTTACAGACTCGTGGCGACATCTGTTGGTGGACTCCGGCGTATTGGGAGGCTTGTTTTTGTGTGGCCTGTTTACGCGTAATTAATGTCTTAATTACTGGCGTTAGGCATTGTTTTGGACTACACGCGTTATGTTACGGAATTTCCCATGTTCCATTGCACCTTCGGAACCATATTCCATAGTCCTACGTCCAGTTTTTCCGGCTAATTCGTCATAATTGCGTATTGCGGGTTTTACCTTAATTAGGCCTACTTAGGTAGGGAATCTGTTGTCATCAACGTTGGTCCCTCAACAGAAATGTTGCACAACCACGAGAAGCTAATTGGTCTGTGTAGTTTGGCCGTATTTTAATTTGTTCTGGAACGTGCTGGTTTTTTTTGTGCGTCGTACATTTGAGAGCGATTTGTCGCCGATTCTCTTTTTGCATGTCCACCGGAACATCGGCGAATTTGTCAAATTGCTAGGACTGTGTTCTGTGCAATTTTGGCATTTTAATGGTTTGTAATTAAGAACTTGTTAACCCGTGACGTCACCGTCGTAGTTCTAACTTTTGCCGCTACGTACAGTTTCTGTGTAAAACTGGCGCTCATTCGCTGATTGACACTGAGAGAGTTTGGACGTGTGCTGTTCAAATAAATTCAAAGTCCTCTTGAATAGTTTGGTTGAACGTGAGTTTGCACAGAAGGAGATATTAGTGTTATTGGCCTTCACGCTTAGTGCGGATTTATGCAAACCACGTGGAGAAGGAAGTAGGCTTGGTGTATAACCTCACTTCTTACGTCAAGGACGGATTTAATAACCTATTATTCTTGGATTTACTTTACGAGCCCAAACAACATTTGCAGGGCTCCTTCGAGCAGACGCCGTCGAGCAGTGTCCTTCGAACAGATCCTTCGAACAGATCCTTCGAACAGATCCATCGAGCAGACTCCATCGAGCAGATTCCTTCGAACGGATTCCTTCGAACGGACTCCCCGAACGCTTGCCGTGGGCTGAAGCGTCGTCGTTTTGGAGGTTATCCACCGTTGAGAAGGAGCGTAGAACAGATTATCGTCAGGGAGCGCACAGGTCAGATCGTTTAGATACTCCGTCTAACCTTTTTGGCGGAGTGATCACTGTTTTATATCTTGACGCACCCGTGCTGACGTTGCGTACCGCTCAGACCTAACGACCACAGGTTCGGTGAACGTCAGTGGTGTTTAACGCACGGCTTGGACCTTCTGTCCGTTCCGTCGATTGTTTGTTTTGGTGCTGTCATTAATCGAGTGGTACCTAACCTCAACTTTGGTTTTATTTTGCCGCAGTGTGAGCGGTTGTTGACGTGTTTGGCGTTTGGTGAGGCTTGGACGTTGAGGTTAGGTTACTGTTCGAGAACGTGATCAGCCGTCTTCGTTGTGTAATATAGTGTGTCGTGGCCTTCAGCCGGAACTGTAACTTGGCCTTCAGCCTGTATTCTGACGTGGCCTTCAGCTAGAAATAACTTTGCCTTCAGCCTGTATTTTGACGGGGCCTTCAGCCGATATTTACGCTATAGCTTGGTAAATCAACATTTTCAGGGCGCTGTGTATGCAACACAACTGTTAGGTAATTTTTGTCCGCATTGGGACAATACGAGTATTATTTGTGTTTGGCCAAACGACAATTTAATGCGCGTTTTGGGTTTTGGGGTTGCGGTTTATTTACAGGTGCGCGCTGAGGTGCTTGATTGTATCTATACCATATTATTCTGGTTTGATTGTTATGTTAATTATTGTCTCGATTATTACCAGCTATTGAATAAAACTTGGCTTAGTTTTACGTTCTTGGTTTTTGTTGTTCTCTCCTGTGTTGTGCTACAACATCTTACTCTCGCAGGCGAGTATAGTCCTAGTGGTTTAGCCTGCGTGGCGCCCATATTTTCAAGATCTGGTGATTTGTTGATAAACCACGACCACCTCCGTTGACTAGCCGGAGCACCCTAGGACTTTTGAAGGCGCACATGTAGGGTGAGAAATTAAAGACGTTACAAGCGTCCAACAGCTGTCCCGCTCGAACCCTTTCGAACGCTACCTTACTGGTACGCAACACAAATGTATGAAATAATCGCCAGAGAAGTCGAAAGGATGCTTGAAGCAGGCATTATAGAGCCAAGCAGTTCCGATTACTCTTCACCCATAGTGATTGTGAAGAAGAAGTTTAAATGCCCAAACAAAGGACGCCTCTTCAACTCTCCTCATCATATCAGAAGCACCTAAGCGGAGCGAAAGAAAATCTTCTCTGTCCTTGATTTAAAAACGAGTGTTGGTAAATTCCCATGTCAAGACATTCAAAGTACCTAACGGCCTTCCCCACACCAGACGAAACACCTTACCAATTCAAGGTAATGCCTTTTGCCCTTAAGAGCGCCTCTGCAACGTTCCAAAACCTAATAAGGGAAGTAACCGACGATGTAATCGTCGGTTACACGTTAGCCTACACCACACACCTTAGCCTCGTACAGGAACTTCGACAACAACATAATCTCCACCAAAGACCTGAAAAGTGTTAACTAGGACAAAGGACCATTGATTATCTGGCTCATCCAATCGTTCCAGGCGGGATCGAACCACTCCCTAACCATACGGAAGGACTCAAGAGTACAGCCCAAGCAAAGAAAAAATATCTGGGGTGACCCTCACCCAACTTTCCGACTACACCGTTGGGCCATGAAGTGTCTGAACACTTTTGCAATTATTTAATTTTGTGAAGCCAGAGCCACTCTGTACCCTACCTAATGTCGGTCTCTCTGACATAATAACATCCATACAACATCTATCACATTGACATTTAATGTCATGTCATGTCAGTGGCAGTGAAGTTTGTCAAAATCTGACAATTTGCAACACAGCGACGAAGGTTGTGGCTTCTGTCAAGCCGCTTCTATAAAAGAAAGAAAGAGCCTAAACCGTTCATCCCATTGATCTATAAATTAGTATCCTTATTTGAAATGACTGGAGGATGAGCTGATATTAGTTTGGCCAAAATCGTACAAATCCCGAAGAAGACGCATGTAACATTTTCCACTTCCGGTTGTCATATTGTGGCCAGAAATAATACTGTTCGTCCTGCAATTCTAAATAGGTATGAAAAATTTCAGCCCGATCCGTTGTTCCGCTTGGACGCTATCGTGTTTACAGGCATACATACATACACATACACACACCCACCCACCCACGCACGCACGCACGCACGCACGCACGCACGCACGCACGCACGCACGCACGCACGCACGCACGCACGCACGCACGCACGCACGCACGCACGCACGCACGCACACACACACACACACATACATACATTTTCCAGAAATCATTGCAATCGATTCAGGGGACCCCAAAACGCAATCCACTGAAATCCCGAAAAACACTTTTCCGTCGATTACAATACTTTCCTTCTAGGTGCTAGTCGGAATGCAAAAAACAACTGAAGACCTGAGGCCAACCAAAGTCTTAAAATCGTCAAGGAATAGCTAAATAAACCACTACACCTCCACAGGCTTAATTTCGAGGAACCATTTACGTTACAAACGGACGTCAGCAGCAGAGGTATCGCCGCAAGTCCTCTATCAGGGCAAAAAACAAAAAATCATTGGCTTTGCTAGCGCTCTCCTAACTCCGGTCCAGGAGAGACACCACGACAACGAATTCGATTGTGTGGGCCATTATGTAGGGTATGAAGCACTTCCGCCCTGGGAGACCGACACTCTACACTGACAACCGACAGCAAAAGCCTACATTTTAAAGATTACGTGACCGATTTGTTAACGATAATGCGCCGAGGAAAACCCCTGTCAAAAGACGAACAGCTCGAACGGATATTTAACAACATGAATCCCGAATGTAAGTTATACGTACGGCGTGATCAAGTAATGTAACTTAAAAACTTGGCAGAACGAGCTCAGAATATGAGCTTATCCGCGACCAACAGCGTCGAAACCCTGTCAGGCACAGTAACCAGAAGAACGATGGAGATACTAAAGCCAAACCTCCAAGTGCCGAACTCTTGGCGGAGCTGGATATTTACCTAAGAGTAAGTATATCCTGCAGATCTTAAAACAAAATGTGCCGCAAAGTTCCTAAAGGACAGTGCCGCGATGTGCATTGTCAAATTCATGAACATGAACCCGAGCGTTAGTGATCTGAAACGCGAACTGCTGGAACATTTCAACGCACGATATTTTGCAAGACACTAACAGCAAGGTGAGGATATAATTTCCTTCTTACAACTGAAATCCTGCCAAGCCGCCAGACTAAAGAGATCCATCAACGAGGACATCCTAATCTAAGTGTTACTAATGCTGCCACAAATGCATGTACATCTCATGACACTCGCGAAAAATATACTGACTCTCAGAAGACAATCACTAAGCATTGACGAAATGCTTCACAAAGTCTGCCAAAGAAGACCGTAAACTACCGAAGTGAAACTACAAACCTACTGAAGTGCCGTTACTGTCCAAATAAACCACTACACCTCCACAGGCTTAATTTCGAGGAACCATTTACGTTACAAACGGACGTCAGCAGCAGAGGTATCGCCGCAAGTCCTCTATCAGGGCAAAAAACAAAAAATCATTGGCTTTGCTAGCGCTCTCCTAACTCCGGTCCAGGAGAGACACCACGACAACGAATTCGATTGTGTGGGCCATTATGTAGGGTATGAAGCACTTCCGCCCTGGGAGACCGACACTCTACACTGACAACCGACAGCAAAAGCCTACATTTTAAAGATTACGTGACCAATTTGCTAACGATAATGCGCCGAGGAAAACCCCTGTCAAAAGACGAACAGCTCGAACGGATATTTAACAACATGATGAATCCCGAATATAAGTTATACGTACGGCGTGATCAAGTAATGTAACTTAAAAACTTGGCAGAACGAGCTCAGAATATGAGCTTATCCGCGACCAACAGCGTCGAAACCCTGTCAGACACAGTAACCAGAAGAACGATGGAGATACTAAAGCCAAACCTCCAAGTGCCGAATTCAACATTGAATAATTTCCCGCCGAATAACGTTCAGTTCCCACCGTTCTTTACATCTCGGGAAAACATATCGACTGATCCGAAAAGAGGTGGTTCTAACAATGGTGGTTCCATTGTTAGAACCACCTCTTTTCGGATCGGTCGATATGTTTTCCCGAGATGTAAAGAACGGTGGGAACGGTCTGGAACAAAATATATATAACTATGTAAATATCACGGGCTCTTATTCGTGCATACTTAGTGGAGCAGGTTTTAGTGCGCATAAATTCGGGAATAATTACAGTAAAGGTTATGGGCTAGTAGAAAATTTTAGTATTTCAGGAATATTTGATGGTCTTCACCCTCATGGTACTGGAAATGTGTTTTAGTACTACGGCCTGTCGCATGGGTTTAAATGGTTATTGTGCTACTTTGTTTATCATCATAGCTGGCTATAAATTAGTTAATATTTTGGCAAAGTTTTCAATAAGCGCAAAAAAATTAAGAATGATTTTAGATCGATTAGCAAATTGATGGTATTCTTCTTTAAAAATCACTTGAACAGATGGAATGCCTCTCCGCTACTCCACAGTTGGTAGACGTTGAGCAAGAATTGCTACGGCTATATGTATAAAGACATTGGACAGAAAAATTCCCAGAAACACTGCGATGGTTTACAGATAACTTGTATTGAAATGTGGTAAATACTGTTGTTTTATTTTTCATATAGTTCATTTCAATGAATTGTGTTTATTTGCAGATAATACTCTACTTTAAATGATGAATCACACTGCAATGGACGCACAGGAATGTACATATTAACATGCAATTATCCAGAAATGTGACAAAAGAAAATATAGATGAATTTGTGTGACTCGTTGATTACAAGGTGGAATTTGAAATAAAAATACTAGGTATATGTTCTTCTTTGTATATTTGAAAAATGTACTTTTGCAAAAGTACAAAAGTACACAAACCAAACAAGAAGTCTCATAACTTCTACCTCTACACATCATATTATTGGTATGTGTATGTGAAACGACCGTCACTGTCAAGGTCCGGGGGAACGAACGGCTGTCACCGCGCGTATCAACAATACAATATCAACTCAGCTTGTATGAAATAGTTATGGGTGCGGTTTATTCCGCTGCACCTAAGCCAGTTTTGGCCCTTTGCGCTTACCCATTATTCCACACTGTTTGATAACGACAACCAGAGGTGTTCAACTGGTTGCCGGCACCCACGGTTTTACGCCTCTTGCGAAAGGCGATGGGACGAGGATCTTCAGCTGACGCCTGGATTTAAACCCAAGACTTTATAGCAGGAAAGCAGCGCTCTACCGCTAGAGCCACTCACCCCACAACTCAGTTTAAGTTTGTTGATACAAAACCGTCTAGTTGCTATGACTACCGACCGAACCGTGATGGGATCCGTAGCCGCTCCGTCATTGTGAACGCTCCTTTACGCGAGCTCGTTTATTCTACAGATGGATGACATGATGTCACTGTTTCAAATGACATGGAATCTAAACCTTTCTGTTGTTATGGAACGGATGATATAGTAAACGGATAACAAATATCTGGGATGGCCCTCTCCCTACTGTCCGACTATATCGTTGGCACAACGATGTGGTCTAGAAATATAATAGCACGGCTGTTCCAACCATACTATTTTTAGCACTTTATTCTACTTACTAAAAAAAAAGTTTAGAAAAAGACGAAAGTAGTATAGTGTAAAATTGCCTTAATGTCAGTTTCTATAACATAATGACATTTGTCATACTGATATTTAATGTCATGTCATGTCTGTGACACTATCTTTTGTCAAAATTTGACAATTTGCAACAAAGCGACGAAGGCTATGGATTAAGGTATCAATTTGGTCAACATCAGATAAATCCCTAAGAAAACTTATTTAACATTTGCCATTTCCGGTTGTCAGATTGTGACCAAAACAATCGAGAGAATCCCGTGTTAATTATAAAGAGGTATAACAAACTTCAGCCCGATCCGTTGTACCATTTGGGCGCTATCGTGTTTACAGACATACCTACAAACCCACACACATACACACACGTAGGTAACTTTTCCAGAAATCATTGCAATCGGTTCAGGGGCCCTCAAAACGCGTATTTCCACTGAATTCTCGATTTTTTTCCGTCGATTCTCTAGGTTACTAGTCGGAAAGTAAAAATGCCATGCTATTGATTAGCTATACATACCCTTCAACCATTAGGAAATAGATTGACACACATATAGCGAACAAAGACGTTCCAATCTGATTAAGAAGTACCATGGAGTACAGGTCGTTGATTTTGATAACATACCTAAAATGTAGAATTCAATCAACAACGTCTTCAATTTTGATCGCTGTTCTCTATAGGTTTCTAGGCACTCTTTTATCTATTTTTGGTAAAGTTCGATCAAAATATAAGCCAGAATAAATCTTTAAGAATTACAAACACTTACTGTAGAACCAAGTTGTGTTGCTTTGTTAGCTGCGCAACTCGTTTCGTGACAATTCTGTCCTCTCCAGTTGACTCCTCATTAATTGGTAGATTTATAAATCCATATTTAACCTTCTCCAACTCGCAGTATCCATAAGAGAGCAAAGAGAACAAGACACCATCAAATCCAACAAGTGCAAAGTACATCCATAATGTCACCCAAATTTGCCAAACATAGTTAGCACTGTAGAAGTAAGTGTTGTTTATGTCGTATATATTATACCAAACTGCAGGCAATTCTCTTTCTTTGACGAAAAGTGGTTTAAACAGATACCCAGAAAAGGCTAACGCAAACGTCAGGCTGAAAAAGCGAAAACCTTTTTGGAACAATGTTTGAATATGCCGTACTTCTTTTGCTGCTTGCTCTCCAAACATGTCAACTGGCCAGAATTTGTCCAGATGCTTTATTACACTAATGTATTCTTTACGATGTATAAGGAGAGCGGTGCACTTTGTCACAACCTGAAACAAAAGCGATTACATTATTATGCTGGTTTAAGCGTCGTATTAATTGTCATGTCTCAGATTGTATCTTGAGCATAACACACGTAATTTTATCTCAAGATTAATAATCTTTAGAAGCAATTACGTGAGCAGAACTCAAATACTTAATCGACTATTAGGTTTCACTCAATTATGTGGGTCTGTATTTAGGGATTTTGCTTTTATCTGAAAGTTGAGTTTTTTTTTGCATTTTGTGTTCCTCCCCTGAATGGTTGATTACAGAATTTACACTCGTATTAGTCCTACATTACGTCTTGTCAACACCCGCCAGAGAAAAAGAACAGACTTCTTTAGTTCTTTAGTGCATATTTAGTTACTGCGGCAACAAATTTCCAAATTCTCTTACGGGTTTTTTACTAATATGATCTTAGAAGTAACCGTACCATTAATTCCAGTCGCAAATCGATAAAAAATATCTGGGTGGCTCTCACCCAACTTTCCGACTACACCATTGGTGCAAAATAAGTGTCTGAACACTTTTTCAATTATTCAATTTTGTGAAGCCAGAGCCACTCTGTACCCTACCTAACGTCAGTCTCTCTGACATAATGACATTTGTCGTAATGACATTTAATGTCATGTCATGTCAGTGGCACTGACGTTTGTCAAAATGTGACACTTTGCAACACAGCGACGAAGGTTGTGGATTCTGTCAACTTGCTTTTAATATGATTATAACTCCTAAACCGTTCATCCCACTGGTCGATAAATTTGTATACATATTTAGGGTCACTAGAGGATGAACTGGTATCAATTTGGTTAAAATCGGATAAATCCCAAAGAACATGCATGTAACATTTGCCACTTCCAGTTGTCAGATTGTCACCAAAAACAATCCAGTTCGTCCCCCAGTAATTCTAAATATGCATACCAAATTTCAACCCGATCCGTTGTTCCGTTTGGGGGCGCAACCGTGCTCAGAGACATACACACATACATACACACATACACCCATACATTTTCCAGAAATGATTGAAATCGATTTAGGGAACCCCAAAACACGTATTGCCGGTAAAATCCAATTTTTTCCCGTCGATTTTTCCTTCTAGGGTCCTAGTCAGAAAGTAAATATCTGGGGTGGCCCTCACCCAACTTCCCGACTACATCGTTGCTACGATGAAGTGTCTGAACACTTTTGAAATTATTCAATTTAGTAAGGCCACAGCCATCTCTGGACGCTATATAACGTCAGTTTCTATGACACAATTACATCAAAATCTGACAATTTGCAATATATATATATATATATATATATATATATATATATATATATATATATATATATATATATATATATATATATATATATATATATGATTCAGGGGACTCCGAAACGCGTATTTCTACCGAAATCCCGAATTACAATACTGTCCTTCTAGGTACTAGTCGGAAAGTAAAAAAATAAGAATATAAGGAATAAGTTGACATGACCAAACCAAAAACAAGAAGTCAGAAGCATGAAAGCGGCCGCGGGAGCGAGGCAGAAGGAGGACTGGAGGAAAAAGTGGTTGAACTAGTAAAAGCAATCAAAGAATTGAAACGATCCGTAGAATTTATGTCCTCGATCCTGGAAGATGTTAGGGAGGAAACCAAAGTACTAAAGAAAACGCTAAAGGGAGAAAGAAAAGAGAGAGAGCTTGTAAAGGAGAGAATACAACAATTGGAGATGGTGATAGATGTCTCCAAATGGAAACATCTGGGGTGGCTCTTGCCTAACTTTCCGACTACATCGTTGGCACGATGAAGTGTCTGAGCACTTTTGCAATTATTCAATTTAGTAAGGCCAGAGCCATCTCTGGACGCTATCTATATAACGTCAGTTTCTATGACAGAATTACATTTGTCTCGAGAGCTATAGCACAATTATATAAAATAAGTAAATATGTGCCCAAACACCTGAAGAAAACAGTATACAATGCCTTATTTGTATCAAACATAACATACTTACAGTATGGAGAAACACAACACAAACAAACTTACACAAAACACAAAGACAAGAAAATAAAATATTAAAAACTTTATATAGAATTCCAAGACTGACACCAACAACGGATATGATGGAAATGTTACATCAACTAACAATATCACAATCAATAACTTTTAATCTAAACCTACTATTTAAGATCGAGAACAACCTTACAAAACCCGACATCACATTTAGAAAGTCGAACGAGATTCACAAATATTATATCAGAACTAAAACAAATCTCAGAACTGACCTCAGAACCTTACACCGTTATAGAAAAGGCAAATACTCACAAAACATAACCACAAGAACAATAGACACATACAATGGGATCGACAATCTTATCAAAAACCCAAAATACCAGACCTTCAAACTTAAAGTAAAATATATGCTTATGCACTACCAGTTGAGATGGTGATTGAGACGTGAACACACGCACACTATCACGAATAATATAGACCTTCAATTAAGCCCACTGGAAAGAGGTAACTCGACACACAGATGGACGTTGTATACTTATTTGACGATATGTATTTACCACATATTTACTATTTACGTAGAATTTTTGAAATTTTACCTTGCCGAGATATATCAAAACCCTATATCAAATAATGTACTATCAAGCATTACCCGACACTGGATTCGAACGTTATTTGAGATTTAGTCTCAATTAATTTGTCCATTTTTGGGTAATGATCCTTAGTTCTGAATTAACTAATGAATTTGAGAAATCATGTGATTCGCTAAAGAATTGTAGGTGCAATAAAAATTATTAACAGAACGAGACATTTTACAGTCTGTTACAATAGTATGTCCACGCACGATAACTCATAGCTTATTCATTAGTGAAGATTTATAGATTTAAAATCTGTTTTTTTTTCTGTATGTACACGAGACTTAGGTTCACAATTTAAATTATTTTTACTTATACTGGGCCTTCCATAAGGGCGCGATACACCTAACACTATGGAACCGCATACAGGGCGTTCCATTTAAGAAAATCGAATTTTAGAATACAAACCATAATATATATTAAATGTGAACGGGTATTGTAAACACCCTATATCTAAAGTCGATGTTTTAAGTTATGGGTACCACTTTTACATCTTACATTGCTTCGCGGATTTTTGGCATGCTTACGTTCTTTGCCTAAGTGGCGCATATTAATTTGGCGGTGATAATTCGTATGATTTGTCACAAAGGTTTTCTGTCCCTGGCATATCAGCCATTACTCAAATTCTAATTAAAATTCTTTATTGGTCATTGATAATACAAAATTACAAACGGAATAAAAGCAATGATATAAGGCACGTCAACAATACAAAATATACAAAATTAGAGAAACTATGCGTACAGATTAAGTAGTATTTACATACAGGGTGTCCCACCTAGCTGCCTCGGTCCATAGCCAACTTATTATTGATGTTTTATAAAAATGTTTCAGATAAAAGTTGCATTGAATCATATTCTACACATTTAAAAATTAGTGTCAGTAATGGTGGACTTCCGCTTATACCGGAAATAGGTATCAACTTTGTTATTTTAAATGGAACACCCTATATATTATTGCACTTTTGTGTTCTTTGTTAAATTTTAATGGTACTTTGATCAGGATACATTATGTCTAAGTGGCATAGTTTTTGAACTACATGACAATTTTCGAAAAAAAGGCACTTGCAGAGTCTTTTAAATTTGGAAATATTTCCGAAACTGTAAAAGATAGAAAGATGCGGTTTTCAGTTTTGGATTAAGCATAAAAAGGCACTCGTCCGTTATTAGAAAATTATCGCATTTAAATTACGGAGATCTTAAGTAGGAATCTGTAAATTTCGAACTTTTCAATCATGGATAACTTGATTTTTTTAAATGGAACGATATACCAATTTTTACTGACATATTTAATTTTTTTGACATTATGGTATCTATCTTTTACGGTTTTGGAGATATTCCCAATTTTTTACTTTTTCACGATAGAAACGTATTGCGCAACAGGCTTGGGACTGGTAAAAGTGAAGCAAAGGTGTCCGACGCTTCGCAATTTTATTAAAAGTGCAGCAGGTTCGGAAAACAAACTAGGTAAACTGTTATTAGTGTTCCAAGCATTACAACTGGTATTTAAAGTATTGTTTTTAATATAACAATTAAAAATGTCGCTTGTGCAGTCTGAATTAGTTAAATCCTGTGTACCGATAGAAACGTATTACGCAACGGGCTTGGGACCGGTAAAATGCGAAGCGAAAGTGGCCGACGCTTCGCAATTTTATTAAAAGTTGCAGTAGGATTGGAAAAGAAACTAGGTAACCTGTCATTAGCGTTCTAAGGTTTACAACTGTTGTTGAAAGTATTGTTTGTTAACCTAAAACTGAAAAATGTCGCTTACGCAGACAGAATTAGTAAACTCCAGTGTGCCGAAGATTTACTAACTTAAAATTTAATTGCTTTTCAATTTTACACGGCTATCATGGTGTCTTCACGGTTTCTGAGATATTCCCGATGTTTCCGTTTTTCACAATAGATACACGTATTGCGTAGTAGGCTTGGGACCGGTAAAATGGGAAGCGAATGTGGCCGACGTTTCGCAATAATATTAAAAGGTGCAGTAGGCTGGGAAAACTAGGTAGACTGGCATTTGTGTTTCAAGCATTATAACTGGTGTTCAAAGTATTGTTTGTTAACATAACAATTAAAAATGTCGCTTACGCAGTCAGAATTAGTAGATATGGGTTTTGTTCTCGGAAAATGTAACAAGAACGCTTTCTTAGCGTCAACAGTTTACGCACAACAATATCCAGATAGAAGGCATCCAAATGGGTCTGTAAAACATACAAAGCGAAACCGTAATAAGGCCGCCGCCGTAGGTACTTACCGAGGAAAATCAGTTGCACACATTGTTAACTGTGCAAGAGAAGTAAAAGGACTGACATCAGTAAGTCTTCGGTACACAGGATTTAACTAATTCAGACTGCACAAGCGACATTTTTAATTGTTATATTAAAAACAATACTTTAAATACCAGTTGTAATGCTTGGAACACTAATAACAGTTTACCTAGTTTGTTTTCCGAACCTGCTGCAACTTTTAATAAAATTGCGAAGCGTCGGACACCTTTGCTTCACTTTTACCAGTCCCAAGCCTGTTGCGCAATACGTTTCTATCGTGAAAAAGTAAAAAATTGGGAATATCTCCAAAACCGTAAAAGATAGATACCATAATGTCAAAAAAATTAAATATGTCAGTAAAAATTGGTATATCGTTCCATTTAAAAAAATCAAGTTATCCATGATTGAAAAGTTCGAAATTTACAGATTCCTACTTAAGATCTCCGTAATTTAAATGCGATAATTTTCTAATAACGGACGAGTGCCTTTTTATGCTTAATCCAAAACTGAAAACCGCATCTTTCTATCTTTTACAGTTTCGGAAATATTTCCAAATTTAAAAGACTCTGCAAGTGCCATTTTTTTTCGAAAATTGTCATGTAGTTCAAAAACAATGCCACTTAGACATAATGTATCCTTATCAAAGTACCATTGAAATTTAACAAAGAATCCAAAAGTGCAATAATATACAGGGTGTTCCATTTAAAATAACAAGGTTGATACCTATTTCCGGTATAAGCGGAAGTCCGCAATTACTGAAACTAATTTTAAAATGTGTAGAATATTATTCGATGCAACTTTTATCTGAAACATTTTTATAAAAAATCAATAATAAGTCAACTATGGACCGAGGCAGCTTAGGTGGGACACCATGTATAATACAAACTCTTCGATGGAATAGTAGGTCCTCGAAATCAAAAAAAACTTTCAATGTTTGCTTGAACAACATGACGGCAGGACAATCAGTAATGTGTTTTGGAAGTCCATTATACAGTCTCATGCATACAGGGATGAGTTGAGTATTTCGCTAAATTTTTCTTAATATGCAAGCAGGAGACAAAAATTTAAACGATAAGTAGCTTAAAATCCGTTTTTATCAATCACGGAAATTACTGGTAGAAATTAAAATTAGAACGAAAAACATTAGATCTTTGAATATTATTGAGTACTCGAACCAGGTTTATCCCGCTGTACCTAGGCCATTCTTGGCGCTTTGCGCTTACGCATTCAATCTGTCTGATGACGACTGTCTGATGACGACAACCAGAGGTGTTCAACTGGATGCCGGGGCGCATTTCTACCATATAACGCCTCTGCTTTATTTCTTCTTCTTCTTGCACTATTGAAGATTTATCAACAAAGCTGTTGTTCAATTGTTGTCTTCTATGTCTACGTAAGTAGAGAAGAAAGGCTGATTCTAGATACAGAGTGGGAGCCTCTATCAGAGTGATATGCAGAGTAGCCTCCTCTATCAGAGTGATATGCAGAGTAGCCTCAAGAGTTCTCCTCCGTTGCATAATTTTTCCCGTAAGGAATACACATAAGCGTTTCTAGATCACTTAGACTCAAACCGCTTGAGGGTCAACAATGGACCCCTTGACTATCTGGGTACCTCTCTAAGATGGCTACCTGCTGTCGTCGTTATGGAATGCCCGTAAGGAATACACATAAGTGTTTCTAAATCACTGAGGGTTTAAACAGAGTAGGGCTGGAACGGAGATCAAGAGGTCTCATTGATATGTATAGAATATCTAGAGAGCCTCCTCAGCTGTATTGTTTCTAGATCACTTGGGGTTGATTCGATTGGGATTGAGGGTTTCGGAACACTCTGTATGTATTTGAGGTGAGTGTGTGGCACTTACCTGTAATTTATTCACTAAGCAAGTGCTACTGATAAATGAAAAGGATAAGCGTATAAAAATAAATACATAAGAGTAAATTTAACAATGGTTATATGAAAACCCTTAACTACCTGGGTGCCTCTCTCTAAAATGGCTACCTGCTGTTATAGTGTTAAACCGATTTACCCTATAAAAACTTGGCTCCTGTTTTAATTGCATCATAATAGTTTAGAATGAGAGTCGTTAATCATCCAAATCTTTCTCTTCCTGTAAGTAACCTGGACTCTCTGTGCGAAGATGAGTCCGTTCAGCAGCAAAGACGTCATGGAGATTTGCTGCCTAATACGATAGGAGCAATTATCGCGGGTCCCTCTGGATTAGGTAAAACTAATTTGCTCTTAAGCTTGATTTTGGAAGAGAACGGTCTTCGGTTTAAAAACATATATATCTTCTCAAAATCTCTGTTTCAGCCGAAATATGAATTTTTAAATAGCGTAATAGCGAATATACCAGAAATCGATATTTTTACTTACAGCGATAATGATGAAATAGTCGACCCACAAAATGCTAATACGAATTCAATTTTTATTTTTGATGATATAGCATACGATAAATAAGATAAAATTCGGTCATATTTCTGCATGGGCCGTCATAAACAGATCGACACATTCTATTTAACGCAGACCTATAATAGAATACCAAAACATTTAATTAGGGACAATGCCAGTTTGATCGTATTGTTTAAATGTGATGATCTAAATCTCAGAAAGGTGTACCAAGAACATGTGAATTTAGATATGAGTTATGAGCAATTTAAGGAGATGTGCGCGCATTGCTGGAATGGTTTGAAATACAGCGCATTAGTAATAATGAAAG
>OZ020224.1:18411538-18584038 GCA_963971325.1 Aphodius granarius | reverse complement strand
AATCTCAACAAAACTAACACCAATCTCAACAAAACTAGTCTGATCAACACCAAGGCAGTATCACGCCCACGCAGTCATTTGTTGCTATAAACTATAATATTTGTTTATAACGTATATAGGTAATTCTTCAGAGCCGGTCTCACACACGTGCGTTCAGCTAGACATTTCGATCGCGATCCATTTGTTCTTGTATTGTTTGTAGGTTGTCGCCTGTGTACATTATGTAGATATCGTCGGCAAACACAAACAGGATACCTTTTAGCGGTAATTTGTGGATATCATTTGTATATAGAATGTACATGATGGGTGACAGATTTCCTCCTTGTGGCATTCCGAATAATGGGTATCTCGTGTCGCTTTTTGTGTCGCCTATTTGCACTTGTTGGGCCCTGTTAGTGATGTATGTTTTGATCAGGTTTAGACTGTTTCCTGTGATTCCCAGTTCTTCAATTTTTTCTAGCAATTTTTCTTTGCTTATGGTGTCGAATGCTTTTTTCATGTCCATGAAAATTATAGCTACTTGTTTCTTTTTGTCTAGGTTTTTTGTTGTATTTGCTATTAAGTCTAACACTGCTGATGTGGTGCCAGTTTGTTGTTGGAAAGCGTATTGCCGTTCGTTTATTAGTTTGTGGGTTTGTATATGTTGATTCAGGCGTCGTTTTATTATAGTCTCCGTGATCCTGTTTAGTGCTGATAATTTTGAGATAGGTCTATAGTTTTCAGGTTTGGTGTTGTCGCCGTTCTTGTATATTGGTACTACTATGGCTTTCTTTAGATAATCTGGGTAGATTCCTTCTTCAAGCATTTTGTTTTTCTGCGTTATCGGTTAGAATGTTATTTGTATTGCCGTCGAACCCAGGGGCCTTGTTCTTTTTTAGTTTTGCAAGTATGTCTCGCACTTCTTCATCGTTTATCTTGGAATTTGGCCGGTGTGATTTTATGTTTCGTTTGTTCGTCGTTGTTTAGTTTTTTTGGGTGGCATGTTGCTGCTAGTTTTTCTCCTATTTCCGAAAAATATTTGTTTATTTCGTTAGCTATTTCAGCCTTGTTCGTAGTTTGGGACTGATCATCTTTAGTTATTTTTGTTATTGGAGCATTTTTTATTGTTTCTTTGGTTATTAAGCTGTTAATTATTGACCAAATTTTTTTGTTGTCGTGTCGGATTGACTGAAATTTTTTACTGTAGTAGCTTATTTTGGCAGCTTTTATTTTTTTTGCTGTGTGTTTCTTGGATTCATAGTATCTCTGCTTTAGTAGTTCATTTGTTAAGTCTTTCCTGTACATCTTATGAGTCTTATTGCGCCTTTTTATGTCTCCTACTATTTCCTTTGTCATCCATTCGCATTTTGCTTGTCTTTTGATTTTTGTTTCTGTTTGGTTTTCTGTAATTATAATTTCCAACGACTTTGATAGGTCGTCGAAGTTGTTTATTTATTCCTGTGGTATTTGATCTATGTCATGTTTTATTTTCTTTATGTTGGTGTGTTTATGTGTGTCGTATTTGTATTTTGGTGTGTCTTGTCCTGTCATTTCTGTCATTATTGGATAATGGTCTGATACGTTCGTTGGTATTATTTTGGTCTTTCATATCTTCTGTTTTATGTTTGTTATGATATGATCTAAGATTGCATTTTCTCCACGAGGATTCGTTCTGGTATAGTGCTTCTTTCCGGTCTTATTAATCAGCACATAATCCTGCTCGGTGATTATGGATTTATATTCTTTCGAATTATTGTTGTTGTTCATTATGTTGACATTAAAATCTCCGAGCACGATGTGGGGTTTCCTTCTGTTTAGTATACTGTACTGCAGTGTATGTTTGAGGTCCTCGAGTGTCACGTGCGGGGGCTTATATATGGCCGTCATCGTTATTTTATCCTTTTCTAAGTAGATCGAGAGTGATTCTATGTTTTTTTATGTTGTTTTGTTTTTTACGCTATATTTGACGCCGTGCCTTATGTAAATCGCTAGCCCTCCTCCTCTTTTGGTATTTTCTCAGGAGTGGTATTCTGCATTATAGCCTTTTATATTGTAAAGTTGTTCGTTTTGAGGAGTAAGCCATGTTTCTGTTATTACAATTATCGTTGGTTCGTATAATGTTGGTATGAGTTCGAGTTCGTGATGTTTGCTCTTGATGCTTTGGACATTGTGTAAGTATATGGAAGTCATTGGTAAGTGTGTGTTTTTTTTTATAATATCGTATTTCCATTATACCTGGTAAATGTAACGTTGGGTATGCTGTTCTCAGTAATTTGAAATTTCTACCAAAGGAATCTGCAGTAAAATGTTTTCGGTACACCCTGACATGATCGTACACACTTTTTGCAGATGTTTCTAACAACTCTGACCTTCCAGACAGTCCAATCCATTCTTTAAATAATTTAGGATGTTTCTGCGGATCGGGAAATCTATGCTTCCCTTCAGAACTGCCATAGCAGTCCTTAATTGCACAGTTCAGCACCATCCTTGAATGGAAACAAAAAATATATAATGAAAGTACACGTGCTTGCGTTTTGATCACCACTTACCTTACAATGCTATATAACAATAAAAAACTAAAGGTATACCGAAGTAACTAATAATAATTAACACTAACGAACAAAACTAATACTAAAAAGTCAACAAAGTTTGAAATAATAGGCACGGAGTCTTATTTAGCAGGCAACGGCAAAATGCAAAACGGCAAACAACCTCTAAACACAGTAAATAACCTCTAAAGACGCTCGAAGCATACCATACAAGCATACCAAACACTTGGAAAATACTTCTTCTTCTAGCTAGGGAGTTTCATGGGAGTTTTGGTATTTTGCCAACCGGTAAGGTAGATAGTTTACGAGTTTCAGTGCCACCAAGTAAGGTGGTCCGGCGAATTTCTCAATTTTTCAACGACCACCTCCTTTATATTTCTGTGCGGACCCCATAGTACTGAAACTTGTCACATCAAATCAGGCGTAACTTCGTTAGAATCATGATGTTAGAATACGATATTACACAGAAGTAACCAAGGAATTTGTAGAGTGGTTTCAAACTTAGAAGAACCTTCATTACCACAACAACGACAACAAAACATGCGCCAGAAAACAGCTGCTGACCTTGAGTTGTCCTAAAATGAGGCGTCTCGTTACAAAGGGGTTTAAAAACAGAAAAGCAATAAAAATCTATTTTTCATTTAAAGTTGGAATGACTAGCCATTAAAAACTGCTAGATAGAAGTTCCCAATGTGTCCAGTTACAGTAGCATTGTTTTCCAACTGATTGTCGTAATTAAGTTTGAGGTTAGAATTTCTCTCCGAACGTTTTGTGAATATCCGTTGTGGGAGGTATTCAATATCTTGGTAATAACAGCTAAATGCAAATAGTAAGTGTTATTCGTGAATAGAGAACTGAAGATTCATCATGCATATGAATTTATTGAAATGATGGGTATTTGCAAGTGGAAATATATATATGCAGCTAAGAACGTTCTTATATGAACGATTAAAGTAATCGATTGTCGACGTCGCAAGCACATCATTTATAGTTGTTTATGGGGTTAAATGATTAAAATCCATGGGAAACTGTCCATTAACCCTTTGGGTGCATTTGACGAGTGAGATTCGTCATCGATATCAGTAATCAACGTTACAGATGACAAGTCTGACTCTTTTGAGTATATCATGACTCAAGGTGTTGAAACAATTCCATGGAAAACTATCGCTAACATATTTATTTTTTACATATATTGACGATAATACATCCTGTTTGTAGTTATATAATGCTAGACAATTTACTGAATTAGTCTTAATTTCATTCTTGAAATCAGCTCATTACACACAACACTACTGAAAGTGTAGAGAAATAATACCACAATTCGGCTATGGATACTTTTATTTTGTAAAACCAAAAGGCGAATTCTTACAATGTAAAGTAATATGTATATAATTCAAAAAAAGAAAAAAAACTATATGTTCATTCTCCGGCGGGGATTCACTCTTCAACTTCCACTTCATAATAATTATGCAAGGAAGGAAAACATGTTCAAGCAAAGATGGTCGATCAAGTAGGAGAAACATGTTACAGTACTGTTGTGGGAATCACTAGGTAGGAGTTGCCATATATATAAACCAAAATTTGGGTCTGTAAATGAGTGGAAAGTTGTACTCATGCGTGAAATGGTGAAAAATTTTGACATGATACATGAATGCACACCAACATGAAGGTGTATGTGTTCATGAAAATGTTGTGGAGGCTGACGCAATTTCGCACGTTACTACATATTGCAAGTTAGAAGGTGACAAAAAAAATGTAGACAATAGCGCAGCTCTTATTCCCAAACATCTTCCTTTACCTGGGTTGATACAACACATTGAAAGGATGGTTTAATGAAGCCAGTCAGTAAAGGGAGACACCACACAATTGCCCTCCCAGATGGTTTTGCATCACACTGTAGGTTCAAAATGTGCGTACCACAATGAAAGGAATCATGTAAATGTCAACTGCCATGAGGTGAATCGAACACCAAATTTATCTCCAAGATCTGTGTTGATATTAGAGAACGTAAGTTATCACAATGAACGGTAAGGTATACAGATAACTTCTGCGCCACAAACAATTGATAGGGAAAAGTAGGTAATGATGATAGTATATCATACACCAAAGGCTCCTTTGCAGTACAATGACATGACATTATAGAAAATGTAGAAAGTCTTTTGCCAACATAGGACGTATGCTCTACTTCATTATTAGAGAAGCACGGCCACCAAGTGTTGAAGGCACCACCATACCATTCAGACTGATATCCCACAGAGACGGTCTGAGCGTCAGTAAAAAATTGGGTACAACTACATAATATATGTCTCACAGTGGAAAGATTTGGCATGCCTTCAAAACCCTTTTTTGAACAGGGGGAAAATATATGTGAGGGAAAAGTATGAAGAGTTTTCCTTATAGTGTATGTAGGATCATCGGACGAGTCGGTCGTGGATTACTCCGAAGTCGATGTACGTTGCATACTTTCAACTGCACAATCACTTAACCACTGGGGAGCATAATGAAGATCTGCATTGTAAGAAGATGATCTGCTAAAACAAAGAACATAATTACTTATACAATACGGAATTATAATTCATAACAAAAAGACATTACCAGAAGAAGGCATTAAAAACATGCACCTGTAGTTGAAATGTCCTACTTACGGTTTTCCATCGTTAACAAGTATATACCGGTTATTTGGTGGTTATTTGTTAAAAGTAATAAAGAAATACTTGTTTTGCAGTTGCAAGTGATTATACATCTTCATCGGAGTAGTCTGAATAGTAAACGTCAGACTCATCCGATGTTCCTGTATTCACACTAAACGAAAAATCCTCTTCTGAGGCATCTACAGCAAACTCGTTGCGAAGGAGCTCCTCTTCATACTGCACCACATGCTGGCATATTTTTTTCCACTGTTCACAGGTGGGTTCATCTAGCATGCGAAATCTTTCAAGTGTGAGCCTTTCAACATCTTCCAATTTGAATGTTGTGTTGTGTTGTGCAACCCAATTTTTTACTGAAGCCCATATCTTCTCTATTGGATTTAAATCTGGATGGTACGGTGGTAACCTCAACACTTTGTGGCCGTGCTTCTCCAACAATGAATCGAATACATACGTCCCATGTTGGCTTTTATGACTTTTTATAATGTCATATAACTGAACTTTCAAGGAGCCATCGGTGTACGATATACTATGTTTCTTGAGCCACGTTTCCATGTAACTCTTCTTTGATGCAGAAGTTATCTGTACACCTTCCTTGACATTGTGGTAACTTGCATTATCTAATACCACCACAGATCTTGAAGGTAGGTTTGGTATTAGTTGGTGTTCCACCCACCTCATGAAATTTACATGTTTCATTTCATCGTGGTAGTCACCAGTTTTTGAGCCTACAAAGAAATGTAATCATTATACAATGTACTTATAATGATGAATGAACATACCTGAACGAAACATGAGTAAGGCATTCGGTATGAAGCCACCCTCACCACATGCATGAACAATAATTAGACGTCTGCCTTTGCTGACTGGCTTCTTCATACCCTCCCGTGGTTGTGTTGTATCAACCCAATGACAGGAAGATGTGTGGCTGGAATGAATGTATGTCTCATCTGTATATATTACATTCCAGCCATCTCTTCTATACATGCTCATTTTCTTCAGAAAGTCCACACGAAGTGCTCGAATTCTTGGCGTCTCTACAAGAGCTGTGCGATTGTCCATCGTTTTCTTCCATCTGCAAATGTCCAACTGTTGTAGTACGGTATCGAATTATCTTGATATTGTTAGAATGGGAAAATCAGACAGATTCACGTATGATGCATTGAACAGAATAACCAGGAGCATAATAAAATAATAATAATAGCGCATAACATTATGTAGTTACCTGTACCCATGTCATGGACACCACCACCACAGCTGCCTGATGACACCCGAGCGTAGTGTCTTACCGTGTGGCGTCCACCAAATATAACCACAAAACGGTGGAGGTGTGGTAATGTAAGTGAATATTACATTAAGTGAAACTTACTTGAACCCCATTCGTAGTAGTAACGTGCGAAATGATGACAATCCACCTTCAAATCCAATATCAGCCTCCACTACACTTTGATAAAGACCTACAAAACAGTGAAATTGTAGCTGTTAATGCAATATGAGTGTACTCCGTATGAAGACATATGCATACTTCTTAAAGTTGGTGTGCATCTGTGCGTGAGGTGGAAATTATTAACCATTTGCCGAATAAGTGCAACTTCTCCTTCATTGACAGACCCAACTTTGGGTTTGGTGGCATGGCGACCTCTCCCATGTGATTCCCAGGAGAGTCCTGAAACAGATGTTTCTCCAAGTGGATCGTCCATCCTTGTTTCCCGTACTTTTCCTTCCTTGCATATTCTTTTGTACGTTGAAGTGGAAATGCCTACAGTAAAGCACATAGTATTATTGACATATAGTGTAAGTAATGAATTGTATGTGATAAAATCACAACAATGAAAATACTGCTTGCAGAATTAAGGAAAAGTGAATTAAATTTTATATATTCACATAAGGATATCACGACACAGTAAGCTACTGAAAAAAAATCATATCAATTTCATGTTGTAAAACTCTTCTTGAAAATACTTTATGGGTGTCTCTTGGTCCCTTTCTTCACTTCTTCCTTCATGAAGTCGTGGACACACATTACACCTAAAGAAGATTTAGAAATTATTTGAGTGTGCATGCTGCCGTTATTAGCAGATTTCCTTCTATTTGTATAAGATGGTAGTGGGTGTGAGTTCATATGTATGGCAAATTTGGTTTAAACAAGAAATGTCTCACCCGTTCCTCCTTTTCACTGTTACCCACCATGGACAACATACTCGGTGCAATCATGACTCGCAGTGAGAATCTTCTATTCTTTCTTTTTCCTAAAAGGTATCAATAATATTATGTCTTTCATGACTGTACTGCAACATTATTTCCCTGTACTGTATGGACTTCCTCTGCTTTTTCTTTCTCCATGGCTTCCGCTGCTATTGTTAATTGTGCATAGTGCACTGTACTGCGGCTAATGTTTCTTCATGATGAAGGAAGAATGTGGTACCATACTCCATTTCCTGAAACATCTACTGCATCGCGTTCTACTGTTACAGACATCACTACTGACTAAGCAAAAACTACTGACTAAGCAAAAACTAATAACTTCCACGCATGTTTCTCTACAGACAAGTGCAAAGTAAAGTGTAACATCTATGTCCTGTGTGTACTATATACTGAGATATTACCCATCAAAAGGGTGAATATGATTTCATCTGACCAATAATTATGTGGACTATTTTATATAGCGCCCTGTTAACATTTTCCCTACTCAATACCTAGGTTCTCTGGTGAAAGTGTTGGGGTTGCTCTACACATCTATTAGAATGTTGTATACTAATTTGTAGTAACCTATCATATTGAAGTCTGTGACTATGCATATCCCACTGAAGGAAACCATCTTCTACTCTGAATCCCTCACAACGAAATCCACTTATCTTGTTTGAAATAATTTAGTGCATCGTTGGATTACATGTTCCCCGCCAATCAAATTATTTCTGTTATGACTATGTTTCACCTTTACTTTTATGCACTGGAAATTCGTTCATTATCCCTTTCAATGAAGTCACTGCCATACCTATTCTACTCTACCCTAGTCTAGCTTATTCTAGTTTATGATTACGCATACCACCTTCAACCTACTATCTATTAGTCACTCCCAAAGTTATTCCTTCCAGTACGTTCTATGTAGCGCTTATTGCCACAGAAACAAATTTCTAATACTAATCATCTTCGAATATTATGGCACCACAATTACTACAGCATTGCGGCACTCCTCCATGCCCAACGTGGTAGATTTTTGTCTCTACTGCTCTCAGGTAATATCACTGGTTACATTTACCTCATCATCGGAAGGTAACATATACCTCAATGTCATGCTGTGTGCACAATTTTTTCTCTTCAAGTACCTAGCTTAATCCATAACAGCTCCCCTGGTTCATATGGCCTTCCTTCAATAGAATTGTACATATTTTTTTAAATTTTATTTGCACACAAACATTTAGCCCAACACATATACAACAAATATCCTAAATGGGTCGTTACAATGAGTGTTGTTAAAGAAACCGTCGTCCCCACAGGAATAACCTAACGGATGCTGTGGTGTTATTTTGTGATGATGGTACCGGTGTTGGTTTGTATGTTTGGCATTGCTTGTAATAATTCTACTTGTGTTTTTGCAATGTACCCGTCCCGAATAAATTTTGCCGAAGGTGTTATCACTGATAAATGTTAGCACACATTCCAGAAGTGGAAATGGTATTGTCATGCTCAATGTATGTGAATAGCATTATTGTTCTACTGTGACATCCTTACGGATCAAGAAGCAATAAGGACACCAATGAAATCTACTAATTGTTAGTTATTAACCATAAATACAAATTTTCTATCAATAATTTTCTGAGTAGCATAACAAAAACACCGATAAAATCATGATTTCATTTTCAATTCACAATGGCGAAGCCTACCTACGTTGCAGTCCAGTTCTCAGTTCAGTATCTCTCCAGTCTCGGTCCAATCACATATTGCTGTGTTCAAACTGTTCACTCTGAGTACGTCCCCTCTCAATACTGAATTGAATTATAATAATAATAATAATATTACTTAATTTAACAATTTGCATTTGCAATTTCCATACAAGGGAAAAGCTATTACTTGTCATAAATGATATATACAAATAAAGGAGATCGTTACGTATTTGTACTCTTATGAAATCACCGGCATCGGTCTAAAATATGATCGCAACAAGACCAATGCCACGGAGAAAATACACTCGATCCAGTGTTGTGTAAGAAAAGACGTGTGTAAGACAACATTACTGGACCGAGACCTGAGCGAGATCAATGTGCAGCCTGCATATGAGTCCTGCATATCTCAAGACTATGTCAATACCTGTCGCTCTCAACACTCGCTCCATACATTGTGCTATAGGAATGACCGGCTTTCCCGCCCTAGCCTCCTCTTTGAAAAATTGTATGACGTTGAATATCACTTCCCTCGTTTGGGGGTGAAGTGTCTGCCCCTTCTTTCCGTACGTGCTCATACCTACGACATGTAGAAAAGTACAGAAAATGTTTGCAAGGAAAATAAATAATTCGTGCGACTATGTTCTCTTCCCACGCTATCTGAGCCTGCAAATGTTTATATCTTTCCTTACCTGTTTTTTTACCTCACAATACGCCGTTGTATAAATAATAAACATATAAATTGCAAAACGCTCTGAAAAACAGTAGAATACTCACATCAACAAGCTGCATAATTGACGCAAATCAAAACATAACCTCAACTATCACGAGATAAGTCACACATGTTGGGTACGTTCAAAATTCCAACTATTTCACTATTATTTAGTACCATCAGCTGCGAAAATTGAAGAAATGTTTCAATAATTCTTCTTTTGAGATATTAATCACTACTAACGTAGAATTTCACACTATTCATTCACTATTCACTTTCCTCTCAAAACACATTTTATGAATGCATTCCAATCTCCCAACCAATCTACGCCTCTGCAGTGATAAAGTGGTCTCTGCGCATATTACACCACTACAACTTCACAAGTGTCTTCTTGTTTCAGACTCTACCGAAATGCAAGCATGTCATTATTTTTAATTGTGAGATATTTGACAAAATGCACGGACTGCACATAACCACACATAACCTCACAATCTCACATAATTTTATAACAAAGACCATTGAAAACAAAATGCTATTTGCCTAATAATGGGGCAAATACCTTTGCCTAGACAAATAGCTTTAAAAATACATATAAAGAGTCAATATCTGTTTGCCTACGCAAAAGCATTTTGCCTAAAATAAACTTTTGCCTACGACATATATACGTATAGTGATCCGTTTCTGTACAGAAGGCCAATAAATATTATTATTAATATTATAAATATTATTAGTAATACAAAACTAATATATGTTTTGTTCCAGGTTCCGCACCATATAGATGGTATTGAGGCTTCTGCATCGCGGTCTAAAGCAATACTTTTAACATTATAAATCATGTAACCCGGTATGTACGAATTAGTAAAGGTAATCATGTCAACATCCGTGTTTTATTACTTGACTTAAACGATCTTTTATTTTAAAATAGCATGGATTAGTTGTGGTTGCCATTTTTGCTTTTCAAACTCACTGTGTGTGCGTGTGTGCGTGCGTGCGTGTGCGTGTGTAGGTGTGTGTCTCTGTGTGTGTGTGTGTGTGTGTGTCTCTGTCTCTGTTGGTCTGAGCGTGTACACGTGTGCGGGTGTGGGGTGTGTGGATCTGTGCGTGTGTGAGTTGCGCATGTGCGGGTGTGTGGGTGTGTTTGAGTGTGTGTGTGTGAGTGTGTAATAAAATGAGATCACATGAAAATTTCAAAGATTACATGACCGATTTGCAGACATTAATGCGTTGAGGAAAACCCCTGTCAAAAGACCCCTCTCACCATCAACAACAAGGCGCATATTAGCAACCGTCCGCACCTTGTGTGTGTTCGTGTGTGTGTGTGTGTGTGTGTGTGTGTGCGTGTGCGTATGCATGTGTGTGTGTTTGTGTGGGCGTCTGTGTGTGTGTGTGTGCGTGTGTGCGCCAACCATATGCTAGGTACCTTATCCATGCTATTCCGAGAAAAACTTTTGCTCTGGTATAAAAACAACAAAGCTTTATGGAATTCCTGGGAGGACTTCATTGCAGATTTTAAAACCCATTATTTACCGCCCGATATAATTTCTTAACCTAGGAAGAAATTCGAACCCGGCTCCAGAGATCACATGAAAATTTCAAAGATTACATGACCGATTTGCTGACATTAATGCGTCGAGGAAAACCCCTGTCAAAAGACAAACAACTCGAACGGGTGTTTAATAACATGCTACCCGAATATAAGCTATACGTACGGCGTGATGAAGTTACGTCACTTAAACATTTGTCAGAATGAGCATCCGAATATGAGCTCCGCTACTTAGGCGGAAAAATTAATCAAAATATGAACTCGCGACTGAATATGTTACAGTCACCACAGAGGTAAGCAACCTCTCACCATCAACAACAAGGCGCATATCACCCACCGTCCGCACCTTGTGTGTGTGTGTGTGTGCGTGTGCGTGCGCGTGTATGTGTGAAATAATAAATCGAAAAGAATTATTATTGTTAACTTCTCAATCACAATCTTATTTCTATTTACTGGGAGTCTTTTTACACCGCCCGCCGTATAACGTGTTTTTAAGGATGCATAGGTATTGCCGTTCCCATTGCGATAGCACTGCGAGAACAGCAGTGCATTCTGTCCCTCGCAGCCGAGCCAATAGCTTCCAAATGCGCATGCGCGCAAAACAGTTAAATACCTCGCCGCTGGAACTGTGCTCGCTCATAGTTCCTCACAAAGATTTTTGCATCTTTTTCCTAAACTGGTATTAAAGCTTATAGTCTAAGATCCCGATCTAGATCGACCTTCCCTCATCCTTTTTCCTAATCAAATCTATATTGCATACAATGTAAGGTATAAATGAACACATTGTGCTAGGGTTGCAGCTCCATATCCTAAGGCTATTTTTAATTACAAATTATTTAAGGTAAATTGGTACTACTAATTTACCCTCATCGTTTTTCCTAATCAATTGTATACCAAAATGTAGGTTGCTTTGTTGCGAACATCATGGTGTAGGGTTGCCTTTGCAAAAGTTGGCATATCTTAGGGTTGTCGCGATTTTAAATATGAATAGTTGAGTAAAAGGGTACGTGCACATCACAAGCGCCTAGCGCGCGTTTACACTATCGCTGTGCTATCGCCTATTATTACGACAGACAATGAAGCAGCATAGCAGTTACCTTCGTACTTACCAGTTACCAATCTTAGTTTGGCGTTCTTTGTAAGTCTTTGGCTCTCGATTGGTACCAAATTTTTCAAGAAAAAGAATGACCGCAACTATTTAAAAATATCTGGGGTGGCCCTCACCCAACTTTCCGACTACATTATTGGACAGAGCCGCCTGTACCTTTTTCTATGACATAATGACATTTGTCATACTGACATTTAATGTCACGTCATATCAGTAGCACTGACGTTTGTCAAAATCTGACAATTTGCAACGCAGCGACGAAGGCTGTGGATTCTGTCAAGCCGCTTCTATAAAAGCTAATAGCGCCTAAACCGTTCATCCCATTGGACTGGAAATTAGTATACTTATTTAAAATCACTGGAGGGTGAGCTGATATTAGTTTGGCCAAAATCGTATAAATCCCGATGAAGACGCATGTAACATTTGTCACTTCCGGTTGTCATATTGTGGCCAAAAACAATCCAGTTCATCCCCCGGCAATTCTAAATACGTATGCAAAATTTCAACACGATTCGTTGTTCCGTTTGGACGCTATCGTGTTCACAGACATACATACACACAGACACACACACACACACACACACACACACACACACAGACAAACACACACACACACACACACACACACACACACACACACACACACACACACACACACACACACACACACACACACACACACACACACACATACACATACATACATACATTTTCCAGAAATCATTGCAATCGATTCAGGGGATCCCAAAACGCGTATTTCCACTGAAATCCCGAATATTTTTTTTCCGTCGATTACAATACTTTCCTTCTAGCTACTAGTCGGAAAGTAAAAATACCTTAAATAATATTAAACTAAAAATAGCCTTGCCAGCATATGGGGCAGCAACCCTAGGACATTGTGTTCATTTATACATTATATTGTATAAAAAATAGAGTTGATTAGAAAAAAGGATGAGGGAAGGTCGATCTAGGTCCGGATCTTGTACTATTGTAGGAGGTCAAAATGGCGGGAACCACGCGTCCTCCTTACATGGTATCGTTTTGGCCGAGGGCGGTCTAAGACTTTAATTACTGGTCAAAATTCTAATTCATCAAATCTCTTTCAATTTATTCGAAGGCAAAACTAACTGGGTTCTTTTTCTTGAACCTTGTGAACACATTTTCTGACTACTAACTAACGCGTTTAAGTATTTAACATTTCATAAGGGCTGATGAAGCAAGACTACTCAAATGAAATGAAACACTTATCAAAACAATAACATCTATTAACAATAGTAATCAACAATCCCGTTTGATAGGTTACATAAAAAATGAATGAGGCTTTGAACATAATGACGCTTAATTGAAACCAGAAGTTTATTTAGACAGATACACTTTTTAGCAGAGATATGAATAATTTAATTTACAATGAAATGCGAGAAGAGTTGAAAAGACTTACCAGGGATAAACTTAAGCGCCTAAGAACGCTCCACAAAAACGTGTACGAGATCTGTTCGTTTGCATCCCTCGACCCCAAAGGAAGCCGGAAGCATTTCTTCTTAGCCAATGACAACTCTTCAATTTTAAACTTATAACACGCGGTCAAATCCTAAACCAGATGTTCAACCCGAGCAAAAACCTTTAACATTCCCGAATGTTCTTACAAATATCTCGCTTAATTTGATCATATCTTAATAAATAAATAATGGGTTTCCGACCCATTACACTCCTCCGTCCTTAAGAATGGACAATTTTCCACAAACAAAACTGAACATCTAAAAAAAAAACTAAAACCCGATCAAAACTGATTCTCTACTATCTCTGTCTGATACAAAATACTGTCTAAACCTTTCCTTTACAAACTCAAAATTCTTATCTCTAACAGATACATCGTTTACAATTATCTTCCTAAAAAAACAAACAAACCAAAAGAAAAATCCCCGCGAAACGAAAAACATCTATCCATCCCCGGTGGAAAGGAACATGGACGCAAACGCAACGGTACAATCCTTTGTAGATGCTCTCGGTGTTTAGCGTCCTTTGCTGTCCAACCCGGTCCATGGAAAACATGTAAATAAAGGAAAAACAGAACATAAGCAGTTTAAAAAGTTATAAAACGACAATACAACTTACTCTTTCTCTATTTTCTATTTCTCCATCTACAGCCTAGTTGCTAACCTTTCGTCTTTGTCCTTCGTGTCCCAGCTTCCTTCTTCAAGATTCTTGTTTCTGCGCTCACGGTTGCGGACGTCCTAATCTGCATAGGGTTGACTTCCGAGAAATGCTCATCAAGTTGCAGGTGGTTATTCATTTCTTTCTTGACCGTCGCGTCTTCTGAGTACGCCTTATGGTCGCCATTTTCGGAATTTAAAAACCGCACCTGGGTTACTTACACTTCCCTTATGTAGCAAATATTTTTGCTCGTATGAACCGAAAAACTACTCCTGAGTTTTTTTTCATCAGTTCCTTTAGTAATATAGGGGCCACAGGGAACGACTGTGCCGATCCAAAATACACTTTCAGTGTCATCAGGACTTTGTCCTGGATCCCTAATTACGTCGATTCCATATTCCATGCAAAGCGAACAAACTCGAGTTTCCTTCTGGATAGCACCGAACGTCGCCAATTCGTCGATCGAAACAATCTTCTCCTGGACAGCTGACCTCTTAAACATCTTGCAACTCATTGGCCGGACATTTAACTTCTTGATAACTTAAACTTTCTGCTTCATGTGTTGCTTTCCAATCCAACCCACATTCGCGGAAATAAATGCAAAACAAACTCTCTTGCAATTCTCCCTTAAAATGAACCCATTAACTTGTTACTGTAAAAAAAAACTAATTGCAAAAGGAATCCCCTTAAATTTTAATACTAGTTAATTAATCTAACTATGTGTTTATTATCCGGTGTCTAATCAACTGTCTCGATTCTCTGCTTTTTATCATTTATAACAAAAAAATAATATTAATTTAATCTTTCATCTGTCTGTTAACAATCTCTAAACTTTTGCTTCGCCCTGTATATTTATTTTGTCCCTTTTTGTCGACACTGTACATCTGTGTTTTGACCTGGCAGTCCCTTGCAGACAAAGGGTCGCCAACGACTCAATTCTGGCTACCTGACTCTCGTAAACTCACAAGTTACGCAACAATGTACACTTGCTAAGTCGAACAAAATATAATCTTATAACAAAGAAAACTATTCCTTCTTTTATCTCAAAATAACAACAAAATGAAATTCAACTCCAACAACAAAATCTAATCAACTCATCTTCAAATATAGTCAGAAAAATGTATCCACGAACAGTCCAGAAAAATAAAATCGAGCTAAAACACTATGCAAAACGCATAACGCATCATTAATGCAAAACTTTTATACTAATTAAGACATTTACATCGAAATATTTAGATTTGTTGCTGCCACCATCGATATAAATGATCTCGAAACTGTCCATTTTTCGCACTACTGACATTTCTAATGTCCTTTCGAGCCGCCAATAATTGCACGCATACTCGAGATTCCTTGTCATATCTAGTTTTTACAGGTATCTAACCAAACCGCGGTTCTGGATAAACTGATACACTTTTCGCTAATTGATCATTCTTAGATGATCCAACTTTGGACATAAATTGATAAACCATACAATCAACTGGGAAGCATTTATCCTATAAACCTTCTATGCTTCGATGCTTTCTACACAACTAATCTATATTCTTATATCCCTAATTCATTAACTAACTTGATTATTTATAACTTATAATCTCTAGCTTTATTAATATCACTATCTAATGATTATAACATTACTTTTATCTTCAGCTCTATTTCATACATATCCCACCGATGGCGCCAAATGTAGGAAATCAAAATGGCGGGAACCACCGCGACTCCCTAACATGGTAGCATTTGGCCGAGCGCGGTTTAAGACTTTAATTACTGGTCAAGATTCTAATTCATCAAATCTCTTCCAATTTATTCGAAGGCAAAACTAACTGGGTTCTTTTTCTTGAACCCTGTGAACACATTTTCTGACTACTAACTGACGCGTTTAAGTATTTAACATTTAATAAGGGCTGATGAAGCAAGACTACTCAAATGAAACGAAACACTTATCAAAACAATAACATCTATTAACAATAATAATCAACAATCCCGTTTGATAGGTTACATAAAAAATGAATGAGGCTTTGAACATAATGACGCTTAATTGAAACCAGAAGTTGATTTAGACAGATACACTTTTTAGCAGAGATAGGAATAATTTAATTTACAATGAAATGCGAGACGAGTTGAAAAGACTTACCAGGGATAAACTTAAGCGCTTAAGAACGCTCCACAAAAACGTGTACCTTACATGACGGTGGTTGAAAATGAGAAGAGCGAGATCTGTTCGTTTGCATCCCTCGACCCCAAAGGAAGCCGGAAGCATTTCTTCTTAGCCAATGACAACTCTTCAATTTTAAACTTATAACACGCGGTCAAATCCTAAACCAGATGTTCAACCCTAGCAAAAACCTTTAACATTCCCGAATGTTTTTACAAATATCTCGCATAATTTGATCATATCTTAATAAATAAATAATGGGTTTCCGACCCATTACACTATTAATGATTATGTATTGTACAAGTATAAAGACAGAATTAAAGAAAAAGGGGCTCATTATATTAAACGCGATTGATAATATCAAGTGAAACTTGGAAGTAGAGGCACGGGGTTGCGGCAGTTCCACAGTGCTTATACACGAGCCGCCACTGCCAGCGAAGATCACAATCCACATTCCTAACCTAAATATAAGAGCCACACACGTTATTCGCCAAATTTCACTTGATTTCCAACATACAGTATCCAATTACAACATTTCAAGGGATTTACCGAATCCTCAAGATCATAGTTTGGTTCTAATCCGTCGCAGAAATTCCAAATTTCCAACCTGAAATTAAAAAAAAAAAAAACCGTTGTTGATCTCTTCGGGTATTAGAACATAGAAAATTGACCGAAACACAGGTCTAGACTTTCGCCGATTGAGGTTATGAACGATTTTCAACAACAAGGAATGTGGTCTACCATGGGTCTACCTTCAATAGCAAATTAAACAAGTTCACTCACCGATTTCAGAGGATAAACAAGTCGAGAAACGTCTCCCGGCTGAAAAAGAACACGCGCTGACATTTTTCACGGTATTTCCGGTGATTTTTCCGGGGAAAATCAAGGAGAAACCATCAATAAGTCAAAATGAACGCCGGCAACGACAACGTGCAAAAAGTTGTCACCTGTTTCGCCTGGCATGTGACCAACCGGCGTAGGAATATCACCCGTGGCGATAAATAGTACCAGTAACAATGGCATTATCTAAAGGAATAAATCGAAATTTTCGCGTTTTATTATTAGCGAGGTTATTAACGCTAGTGTAGGTGTGGATTTCTAGATAGGAAAATAAAGAAAATCGGGATTGAATGACAGTTACGAAGAGCATGACTAGTATTCAAGGTTGATAGATACAAGGTTGTTCAAGGCGTGATGTTACTTTGGAGTCGTGACTATTTTATCGCATTCATCATTAAAAAGATTTGGTTTGGTTATGATTTGGATGAAAGAAAGTTATGCCATGAGCAAGGTTGGTATTATTGACGAAAAATCCGTTATGCCATAAACAAGGTAGTTATTACTCACGAAAAATCCGCTTTAATAAATAATTTAAAAGGCTATAATGCACATCCTAGTCCTAGCGGAAAACCCATAACTATAGGAAAACCGTTACTATGGAAACAAACGGTACAAATGACCAAAGAAACATGACTTAAGGTTTTGCTTTGGTATGTATTGTCATTACGTCCTTATATGACCCTCGACAATTTACCTGCCGACACAACATGTGGAGACAAATGAATAGAAATAAACTGATGTCGAATAGGTTTGATTGGTACCTGGGTAAATCCGATAAAATATTAACGGTTGTTTCCAAAATACGTACCTAAATAATGCTTTGGGATGGGTATTTACCTGGAATTTGATTTGTTAAGTTTACAACAATAGAAATAAAAGAAAAAAATACACTAAAACTCAATTTACTTGGCGTATACAAAAAATATACATATATCATCAACATATCGAGAATATCACGTTCAAAATCCTATCACAATCAAAATCAAAATCTTATCACTGACTAGTCATTTTTATAAAAACCCAAACGAAACCCAAGTTAAGTTGGTAATTTTGAGCAAAACGTTTGCCGCGTTTTGCTCAAAACGACTAACCTAACTTGTTTTTCTTGCGGTTTCTTTTGCAATCTTCTGGTTGTTCTTCGACACCCCTCAACCGCTTTTTGGATGGATTTGGATGAATTTTTCCATGGTGCATCAGCAAAGCCCTGAATTCTCCTTTGGGAGCATCGAGAATAAAATGTGACACCAAGGCTTCGGTGGCAGAGAATCGCATCCTCGAATCTAACACGAGCAAGTTGTTTATAAGCTCCAACGCCGATGGTTCCTCTACGGCAATCATTGCAAGAGCCTCATGAACCTATAATAACAATAACAAACAAATATTTAGTATTCACCCAAAGAATACCTCTGAAGAGTTCTCTTACCTTTCGCACTTCGTCTTGAGGAAGTGTTACGATATCATAAAGCGGTAGATCGACGACACCCGGCCAAACGTCCGGTATAATCGATCCAAGAAGTTTACAGATAGACGATAGCATGCCCTGTTCCGTATCGCTCTCCAAGATCGGATCTCCAGCGAAGAGATACGCCATCATTACTCCAGCAGACAACATATCTACTTCAGCGCCGTAATTATGCGATCCAAGGAGTAATTCTGGAGCCCGAAACCATAGAGTGCAAACCTTGCAGGTGTACCTGTAATCAGAATGTTACGGTTAGTTCATGTACAGAAAAACTTAATCGGAAACTATAGGACTTACATTCGATTCTGTGTGTTGTTGTCGATTTTTCTAGATAACTCAAAATCAGTTATCTTAATAGTGCCCGCTCTATCGATTAAGATTTTTTCTGGTTTCAGATCTCGGTGCATTATCCCTTTGACCTCATGAAGATACTTCAATCCACCAAAGACCTGCTGCATTATGTCCTTAATGTGGGTTACCTCTAATTTGATTGAGTTGCTGTACATGACGGTGAACAAGTCCAAAGGGCAGTATTTCAGGGCTATGTAATGCCCTAGTTGCCCTATGGAACTTGGTAGAAGGCAGACCTCCAAGAAATTGATGACGTTCTCGTGGTCTAGGTCCTCTAAAATTTCGATCTCCCTCTTGGCCCATATGGGAATGCCCTGTTCCATCGGTGCTTCGAACTTCAGACGCTTCAGAGCCACTCTATCTCGTGACTCCCAATCCCAAACTTTGAATACTTCACTGAAATATAATAAAGTTATTTGTTAAAATTCCAGAAAAAGTTTCTTGGTATAGGAAAACTTACCCAAAAGATCCTTCGGCGATTGTCGATAGTAATTGGTATCTTGATGAGACTTCTGCAGAGGTCGGCGTTGTCGCTTTTTCACTGCTTTGGGCGGAAATGTAGACATGATCGTTTTGGAAAACCATTTTGACTGGAGTTGTTTAATCGTTTCTCTGTTCCTTGCTGATAAGATAAACTGAATGAAGGGCTTAGGGCAGGCACGGTCTTTTATATCGGGCTTTTGGTTATTGTTTAGGGGTAGGGTGGTTGCTATTTGTCGAATTTGGCAGGTATGGAATTGGTATTGGTCAATGGGCATGTTGTCCAATCGTAAGATGATCTTGA
Organism: Aphodius granarius; assembly: GCA_963971325.1. Taxonomy (NCBI): domain Eukaryota; kingdom Metazoa; phylum Arthropoda; class Insecta; order Coleoptera; family Scarabaeidae; genus Aphodius; species Aphodius granarius. The sequence continues at coordinate 18,563,881 of OZ020224.1, read as the reverse complement.
TAAACCGTTATGAGTTATGACCAATGGGCGAATGTTTAAACCAAGCACAAATTTGTGCGAAGAAGAATTTGGTGTATCCGGATTAGAAAAATCTGGTATTTGTTCTTGCAATATTTCGACACCTTTTGTGGATTCTTCAGGAAACTAAAAGTATTTAGAAAGATTGAAACAGAAGAACTGCAAATTAAACCCCCAAACTTGTACTTACCTAAATATAGTCCTAATACATAGTCTAACGAATAAATTTTTTACAAATCAAACAGCACATGGCCGATACTACATTCATACATACAGCGACTTGAACTAAAGAATTTTCGTGAAGGTTATTACAATGCCACTTTTACTTTCCGACTAGTAGCTAGAAGGAAAGTATTGTAATCGACGGAAAAAAAAATTTCGAGATTTCAGTGGAAATACGCATTTTGGGATCCCCTGAATCGATTGCCCTGAATCGATTGATTTCTGGAAAATGTGTGTATGTATGTATGTGTGTGTGTGTGTGTGTGTGTGTGTGTGTGTGTGTGTGTGTGTGTGTGTGTGTGTGTGTGTGTGTGTGTGTGTATGTATGTCTGTGAACACGATAGCGTCCAAACGGAACAACGAATCGTGTTGAAATTTTGCATACGTATTTAGAAATGCCGGGGGACGAACTGGATTGTTTATGGCCACAATATGACAACCGGAAGTGACAAATGTTACATATGCGTCTTCATCGGGATTTATACGAATTTGGCCAAACTAATATCAGATCATCCTCCAGTGATTTTAAATAAGTATACTAATTTCCAGTCCAATGGGATGAACGGTTTTTTAGGCGCTATTAGCTTTTATAGAAGCGGCTTGACAGAATCCACAGCCTTCGTCGCTGCGTTGCAAATTGTCAGATTTTGACAAACGGCAGTGCTACTGATATGACGTGACATTAAATGTCAGTATGACAAATGTCATTATGTCATAGAAAAAGGTACAGGCGGCTCTGTCCAATAATATAGTCGGAAAGTTGGGTGAGGGCCATCCCAGATATTTTAGATCTAGACAACTAGTAACGCATTGGAGCAGGCAAAATTTAAAATTTTGACACACACTCTTAGGCCGACATAATTTTTTTGCTTTCCGACTAGTGCCCTAGAAGGAAAGTATTGTAATCGACGGAAATTGGAGTCTCCTGAATCGATTGCACTGATTTCTGGAAAATGTATGTATGTGTGTATGAACACGATTCCGCCCAAACGGAACAACGGATCGGGTTGAAAATTGGTATACACATTTAGAATTACTGGGGGACGAACTAGATTGTTTTTTGGTGACAATCTAACAATCGGAAGTAGCAAATGTTACATGCATCTTCTTTGGGATTTATCCGATTTAGACCAAATTGATATCAGTTCACCTTCCAGTGACCCTAAATATGTATACAAATTTGTAGAGCAGTGGGATGAACGGTTTAGGAGCTAAAATCGTTTTCAAAAGCAATTTGACAGAATCTACAACCTTCGTCGCCGTGTTGCAAACTGTCACATTTTGACAAACGTCAGTACCACTAACATGACATGACATTATATATCATTACGACAAATGACATTCAGTGGTCATTCAGTGGCTATGGCTTTACAAAATTGAATAATTGTATTTATACACTTCATTGATAATTAGATTTTGGATTCTGAGCCACAAAAACGTGTATTTTGTCAAAAATAATTGTGAGTCAAATTTATAGTCATTATTACAATACTTCTCTTACACTGGTAATGCATTAGGTGGGTAAAAATTAATACAGAAATATCAAAACCAGGCTCTTACAAAACGTCTTTGTGTTAATATTGCAGTCTATTTAAATTTAGTTTAAACTTTCTCTTCATTTAACCCACCAATTCAGATTGTAAACTAGCCGTATACCTATTATGTTAAAAAGTTACAGTTAGGTAGGTATTTCATAATATTCTATTAAATACTTCTAATCTTATACGACAGGTAACTATATGGAAACAAATCAATACAAAGAGCCAAACAAAACTGGCTTAAAGATTTGTCATGCATTGTTATTAATTATGCGAGAATTCCGTACACTCAAAAAAATGTATTATAAAAGCAGTATGGTTAACATTTGTTTGAATTTATTTTCTTTAGTGCTGTAATCCTTATTGTAAAGTAATCTTGTAACAGTTAGGAGATTATTTCATACAATACTTTTAAGTAGAAAATTTGGTCATGGTATGTATTAACACTTCCATTATCTGCTAATCACGTTATGAAGTTAATCTGTGACAGATTTACTTAATGGTCGGCGAAGGATACAAATGAAGTAATACGGGCAAAGTTCGATACCTGTGTTAATGGGCCAGAGAAACAGATATCAGTTTGTGTGTAAACAATGATTAACAATGTGTAGTGTGTTTTACTATAACAGTTCTACCTGGAACTTACCTATCCGTAAATTTACAGTAATAATAATTGAAATAGTTGAAATATGTGTAAAAATATCTGGGGTGGTCCTCACCCAACTTTCCAACTACATCGTTGGCACAATGAAGTGTTTTTTGCTATTATTCATTTAGTAGAGCCAGAGCCATCTCTGGACGCTACATAACGTCAGTTTCTATGACAGAATGACATTGTTATACTGACATTCAATGTCATGGCATATCAGTGGCATTGTCGTTTGTCAAAATCTGACAATTTGCAACACAGCAACGAAGGCTGTGGGTTCCGTCTGTCCATCCCAGTGATCTGTAAATTAGTATTAAAATCACTGGGGGATGAACTGATATTACTTTGGCCAAAATCGGATAAATTCCTCAGAAGATGCATGTAACATTTTCCACTTCCGGTTGTCAGATTGTGACCAAAAACAATCCAGTTCGTCCCCTGGCAATTCAAAATGCGTATACCAAATTTCAGCCCGATCCGTCGTACCGTTTGGACGCTATCATGTTCACAGACATACCCACATATGTACATGCATACTCACATACATTTTCCAGAAATCATTGCAATCGATTCAGTGGACCACAAAACGCGTATTTCCGCTGAAATCTCGATTTTTTTCCGTCGATTACAATACTTTCCTTGTAGGATACTAGTCGGTAAGTAAAAAACATTCATTTGACAAAAAATAGGACTGCTATCTAAAATTGTTTCAGCAAGTTTAAATAAAACAAGATAGAGAAGTTAAACAAACAACTAATTGTTTATGTCAAAAGTATGTATCTTTTATAACTGGTATTTTTCAGTAAAAGTTAACGAAGTCATTATTGGTCACCACCATAAAATACATAACTTCTAGTTAATACCAAAAGTATTTAGACACGTGTATTAATTATTTAGTCGGAAAGTTGGGTGAGGGCAATTCCGGATTTTTCAGAAGAATTTGTTTAACTTTTTTTCATTAGGCTCCCAAACTTGGAGTATAAGCTAATCCGTACAGGCATTGCAAAAAGTAACGGTTAGGTAGGTATTTCATAACATACTTTTAAATATCTTATTATAAAAGAGACTACTATAAATATGAAAAAAAAAACATAGGTATTGTCATTATATTCTTATCGCATTATTAATTATTTTCGACAAATTTACCTTGTAGGTAACATATACATAACTGTTTAAATAACGGTTGTTTTGAAAAGAAAAGGTTTTGTACTTGTAACTTTCCCGCAAATGTGCAGGAATAGAAGTTAAACGAAGAAAATATACTAAAAATCATTTATTTAGGGAGTGCCAAAAATTATATATAATAGTTTATACAAATGTTATATACAAAAGTTAAAAATAAATCACATTAGAAAAATCATCACACAAGTACGCTTTATGTAAACCGAAAAGAAGCACCAAGATAAGTTGGTTGTTTTGAGCAAAAGGCAATATTTGGCATTTTGCTCAAAACGACTAACAAGGCTTAGTTTTCTTGTGGTTTTGCCTAGAATGTTCGGGTTGTTCCTCAGCGTCTCACGCCCTCTTCTTTGGACAGTTTGGATTTATTTTTCCACTCGTTACCAACAACGTCTTTAATTCTCCTTTAGTAGGAGATTCCAAAATAAAATTTGACATCAAAGATTCCGCGGCAGATAACCGTTTCTTGGGGTCCAAAACCAACAAATTGTTGATCAATTCCATCGCTGATTCCTTTTCTACAGCAACACCCAGTATTTCATCGACCTATAACAGTAAGAGCAAACGAATATTTACTATACATCCAAAGAAACCCACTAAGAAGTCGACTTATTAAATATGTTGTATAACGGAAGATCCACAACACCCGGCCACGCTTCCGGTGTTATGGATCCGAAGAGTTTGGAGATGTACGTCAGCATCCCCTGTTCTGTGTCACTTTCCAGGACGGGGTCTCTAGCGAAAAGATACGCCATAATTATGCCTGTCGACCACATATCAACTTCTGCACCATAGTTGTCCGAGCCCAGACGCAATTCAGGGGCTCTGAACCAGAGCGTGCACACCCTGCTCGTGTACCTAGAATTAGAAAAGTAGGGTTAGGTCATATGTCCAAAAAAAACTTATCAAAGAATTTAACACTTACATGGTATTCTGGTTATTTTTCTCCATGATTCTGGACTGTCCAAAATCGTCAATCTTCAAATGACCTTCTCTATCTAATAAGATGTTGGAGGGTTTCAAATCGCGGTGCATGATGTTCTTTACATCAAGCAGGTACCGCAACCCGCCAAACACCTGCACCATGATCTCGCTGATATGGGACGTCGTCAAGTTGATGTCGTTGTTGTAGATCAATTTCGATAGGTCATAAGGGCAGTACTCCAGCACTATATAATACTCGAGTTCCCCTACGGAGCTTGGTAGCAGACAGATTTCCACAAAGTTCACGATATTTTCGTGGTCGACCTCTTGCAGAATTTCAATCTCCGGTTTGGCCCATACGGGAATGCCCTCGTCTATCGGTGTATCAGTTTTCAGGCGCTTCAAAGCGATTATCTCGCATGATTTTGTGTCCCATGCTTTGAACACCTCCCTGAAACAATGGAAGATGGTTAGTATATAGTTTATTCACCAAATTTTGAAGATAGGAGATCCACAAATGCAGAAATGTCTTACCCAAAAGATCCTCCGGCGATTGTTGAGACTTTTTTATACTTCTGTGAGATTTCAAGGCAGACTGGTCCACGTGGCAATATGGACGGTTAATGACTGCATAGTCGTGATCGTTGTGGAAACGCATTTTAGATGGGTTTGGTATAACTTTAGTGCGAAGAGGCGAATGAAGGGTTTTGAGCAGGCATGGGGTTTATATAGGACCTGGGGGTTATTGTTTATGGTCAAAGGGACTTCCATTGGTTGGACCTACCTGGTCTTGGCCTGGTATTGGTCAATGGACATGGTATCCAATTAGAAGATAGTCTTGAACATCCGTTATGACTAATGGGCGAATCTTTGAGTTATCGATTATGTTATGCAAAGAGGAATTTTGAATATCCTAGTTAGAGAAATTTATCAAAATATATATCGAATTTTTGAACCACTGGTTATGGAGGTGTGTCCTCATCACCAAAAAAGTAGATGTCGAGGATGCGACACTTTAAAAGTTAACAAATTATATAAATTTAAAGAATATGTTAAAGTACTGCTTTCAAGCTGTGTATTTTGATGATTTGATAAAAAGCCACCATTCAGAAGGATCGTGGGAAATATCAAACTCATTCATAAGACCCTCAACATCGTGACATACACGTAAAGATCATTCCATTTTAAAATATGTTTTAAAAGGCTCGTTACGCTTTGTAAATGAAGACAGTGTCACACCTCGTGCGACAAGATTCCATTCCTGTAACCTAGAACCCAATTACTCGACTTTTTCTTTTGATAAACCTGTTTTTAACCAAATCATTCAGTTCGCACTGGTTTATAAAGTCAGGCGTTGCTAAAACTTCACGGAGAGAATGATTCTCTCCATGGGATAGGTCGCGATGCTGATGGCAAATTTGGATATTTTATTTTATGCTTATCCTTCTTTGAATATCTGGAGACGCTTATCGTGCAAAAATAGCAATCATCTAGTCTAGATTTTCCTAATCTCCAATTCTAAATGCAAAATAGTAGCAGTAAGCTGATTTAACCTGTCCGTATTTTTTTTTAGATGTGTCATTACATAAGAACCGCACATGTCACAAAACTTATTTGGTAAATTTTTACAACATCTTCTTTGATCACTTCCCATATTTTAATGCATAGAATGTCTGTATAACTTAACGTGATAAAGTAACACAAAAAAAACTTGTTGATTTGTAATATTTTGGACAATCTGTGGGTAAAGTTAAGCTGGCTGGAAGTATTTTTCATTTGTAAAAGATATAGAATTGAATACATATCGCTATACTGAGAAAACATAAAAGTATCGAGCTTTAACTAACAAATTACACAATATGTACGTATAAAAATCAATGTCAAAAAGATAATTTTTGAACAATAGTTTTCCTTTCAATTCTGTCAAATGTCTGCAGACAAACCAGAAACATATAAAGGGATTTAGAGAGACAGTTATATATTATAATAAACCATCTTTAGGTAACAATATTATAGGACAAATAATAAAAGGACGACGACAATACAATACAATAAACATTGCAACGGAAAAGGGTCGATAACGGAATTAAAGGACCATAGCAACCCATTATAAATTACATAACGGGTATTTTCTAAGTAATGTAACGAAGGATCCTTTTGTGTCTACCTGTAGTTATTTCGCAGTTTGGTTTTGTTTATCCTGTTTACGGCCTCTAATTTGTCACCGATTTTAATTACTTTTTCTGAAATAGAAAAATTGTTTATTCTGAAATCAATCCATCACTGTGCGGCCACTATAGCGCATATCAAACTTTAAGGCGAGGCAAAATGGGCGCTGCCCTTGCCTCTTATTATATTCAAACGCTCAAGCTAAGACAGAGTTATTTCGCATGCGGGCTTTTTATTTTTTCGAGCTCTCAATAAAAATTTTCAATGTACATTTAATAATATATGCTTCATAAACACACATCGTTTAAGTTATAGATCATATACAATCTAGATCATATCCAATCTCTCTTAAACACCTAATGGGGCAAAAGTAATGCTAGTAAAACGCCAGCAATTGTTAAATAATTACGCCTAATACGTTTAATATCCGCAATTTCGCCTTGCAGCGGCTAAGAGACCGCAAATAGTGCATGCTTCGGTTTTACTTTCTTATCTTGACGCTCCAGTTTATAATAATGGTAATAATCAGTGACGAGCAGCGCTAATAGACGACTGATACTTCTAGCAACTAGCAACTCCTTCAGAACGAACAGAGAGCAAGAATGAAAGATAGAACGAAAGAAAAATACTTTGAACCGTTTCTTGTATGACCAGTTGCGATTTTCAGCGTTTCATTTCATTTTGATAGAAGACATTGATCGCGTTAGTTGTGAAGAGGTGGCGAAACGACGTTTCACTGACTCCTGAAGAGCTGTTGTGTGTTTTTTGTGTTTTGACTTTTTTGGGCGTTAGAAATGTGTATTTTTAAGTTGTTGCGGTTGCTTGTCTCTAACCAAGAGAAGATTAAGAGACACGCTTATAATATTCGGTATGTCGCGAATCTAAAAGGGACCGTAAGTACTCCTCTGAGTAAAAGATGTGATCCTGACTACGGAAAGATTGTTTTTCTTCGGGATGCGAGATTCGTAGAGCAAAGGATGACGCATGAGGGTGGATTTCCCGAACACAATCATGAACGGTGAGTCTTATAAAAGAGTAATGGTTAATACCGAATGTTCTATGTTAAGTTGTAGATTTCAAAATAAAATTAGATAGTATTATCTTGATTCATTTTGATATGTTAATTGTCGTAGATGATACATGGCCGTTTGCAGACGGCCTGATTGACTTTATTTTTTCTTTTACTTGCAATATAAGAAGTTGTAAGATCACTTTTTGATAATTACCACTGTGTTTATTAATTCTGATAATCTTTTTTATACCGTACTGAAACATCAGCAGTTATAAATCACCAGAGTTATCCCGGAACAGTGTTACCAATAAACACAGTGCAGTGTAATTACCAGAACATGCAGAACCCGCGGAAGAGAAAATACATATATGGAACATCTCCGAGCGTGTACCATCACTATGGGTACGAACACGCCACAGTCAAGGTACAGTCACGTTCAAGCAAAAAATTATACCACTGAAGTGAATGCGAGTATTCACACCCGCGAGCACGTCGCGCTCACAGGCAAGAACTTGACCGCGAGCAATCTAGCCTTTGACTGCGAGCGTGTTTCTGCCTTGACCGAACGCAAGCAGAGCGTTAGTGTGAATGGGTCGCGAGTCGCTCATGGTGGGCTCATGATCTGAACGCCGCTATTCACTTCAAACTAGTGATGGGCATAATCGAGATATATTCATAAACGATTATTTTTAATCGAGATATATTAATAATCGATTATGTTAGTAGTTAAAATTAGTAGTACCTACTATTTAGTTGTTAAAATTAGTAGTACTAATTTAGTGGTTAAAATTAGTAGTACTAATTTAGTAGTTAAAATTAGTAGTACTAATTCATTCGATTATTTTTGCGGCAAACTTGCAATATGCTACACGTGCTATGAGGCCAAACTGTGGCATCAGCACCGAACGCCGACAAAGGTTCAAAGAAATTTCCGACATTGGCGTTTTCGTTTGTTTATTAAAGGGTGCCGATAAAATGTTTTTGTCAAGTTCTTGCGAATAGCTACAGAGTGCGATTGGAACTTTTGAATTTTGATGACTTTATTGGGAATATGTTCGATCGGATTTTGAATCAGTTTTAGTAATTTAGTTCGGCATCGACGAATTGTACATCGACAGCAAGATGCTAAGAAGAGCGAATGCCCGTCGGTCAGTTGTGTGGGAGTTAATTAAAAAAAGCGCGGACTCGAAGACAGTGACGTGCCAATTGTATAAAAAAACATTTGTATATTGTGGAAACACGACTAATTTAAAAGAACATTTAAAAAGATTTCATCCTGTGCAATTTATGGGCATAACAAATAAGGACGACAGATCATAACATGTAGATGGTTGGGTCGATGGAAGTACTGCGTCAAATGTGACACAACCTGGATCATCAAGGAAAAATGCACCAGAAGCACAGTCCCAAGAAATACAGCTACTTCAAATAACAGCTGAAATCGATCAGTAATTGTCGCCAATCGTGGGACAAACTGCGCTGCCTCGCGGCGGTGCTGCTTCCATTGTAATAGGGGCGGGGCGAATAACTACCTATTCTAAACGGGCGGCAAGTTTGAATTTAACATTATAACAATAAATAAATGTGAAACGTGACGGAAATACAAAGGTTATATGAATTTTTGTTACTAATTACTAACTACACTTATTTACAAACGAAAAGATTTACTATTTCGTTACACCCTCCTCACGTGGGAAGAGTTCGGGGTAAGGGAAAAATAATGTCACTATTACGGGGCTAGGGAAAATGTCACTATCACTGGGTTAAAAATCATCACGTCCCAGCAGGAAACACAACACGTTACATGAATTTTTGTTACTAATTACTAATTACACTATGTGGCGAGTGGCTCTAGCGGTAGAGCGTTGCTCTCCTGCTAGGAAGTCTTGGGTTCAAATCCAGGCATCAGCCGAAGATCCTCGTCCCATCGCCTTTCGCAAGAGGCGTTAAACCGTGGGTGCCGGCAAGCAGTTGAACACCTCTGGTTGTCGTTATCAAACAGTGTGGAATAATGGGTAAGCGCAAAGGGCCAATAATGGCCTAGGTGCAGCGGAATAAACCGCACCCATAACTATTACATACATACTAATTACGCTTATTTACAAACGAAAAGATTTACTATTTCGTTACACCCTCCTCACGTGAGAAGATTTCGGGGTAAGGGGAAAATAATGTCACTATTACGGGGCTAGAGAAAATGTCACTATCACTGGGTTAAAAATCATCACGTCGTGGTAACATGTTGTGTTTCCTGCTGGGTGGTCTTGTAGAACTCGTCTCGGGTCTTCTGAAGTGGTTGTTCTCATGACTCTTTCCATATTCTTGAAATATGATGGTTGTCGACGGTGGAATTTCTGAAATGTGTGTCATTTCAAATAACTGTGGATATTGCAGATGGTGTACGACTTCGGCTCGAGGGGTGGCAATGTTTGGATTTGTAGGTCGGGAATTTAACGGATACGGAATGCGAAATATATGCGACATTTTCGGTTCTGCTGCTTTTGCTGGAGGCGTCGGTATATTTGCAGGAGATGTAAAGAACGGCGGGAACTGAACATTATTCGGCGGGAAATTATTTAATGTTGAATTCGGCACTTGGAGATTTGGCTTGAATTGCATTCGGTTTACGGGGTGGAGGCAAATTCTGAGTACACGTCTCTTGTGTGGGATAAATCACTTGTGGAGGAGTCAAGTTTTGGTTTACCAGCGGTGGAGGCCTGTAATTACTCTGTTGAGCTCGGGGTATTCCACTTGAAGGTGGAGGATATGAGATCTGTTGCGAGGCCGTCGCTAGATCTTCTGGAGGCGGCGGCGGGCTGCCGTAACCGGATTGTGTGCAGTTATTGTGAGACCTAGTCGGAGGAGGTTCGTAACTTTCTTGGGTCTTCGACGAGTAACTGGACGAGGGTTGCTGCGGATATCTAGGTCCTTGAGGTGGTGGACATTGGTTCCTGTGCGATTGAGGTTTAGCCGTGTCTGACCGTTGAGGCGCGGACGGTTGCTGATATGTGCCCGGTTATTGACAATAAGCGGTTGCTGACCTCTGTGGTGACTGTAACATATCCAGTCGAGAGTTCATATTTCGATTAATTTTTCCGTGTGAGTATCGGCGCTCTTCGTCACAGATAAGCACATATTCGGCTGCTCGTTCTGACAGATTTTTGAGTGAGGTAACTTCATCACGCCATACGTGTAATTTATATTCGGGATTCATGTTGTTAAATATCCGTTCGAGCTGTTCGTCTTTCGTCAGGGGTTTTCCTCGGCGCATTATCGTTAACAAGGCGGTCATGTAATCTTTATAATTTTCGTGTGTCTGTGTGTGTGTGTCTGCGTGTGTGTGCCTGCGTGTGTGTCTGCGTGTGTGTGTGTCTGCGTGTGTGTCTGCGTGTGTGTGTCTGTGTGTGTCTGCGTGTGTGTGTCTGTGTGTGTGTCTGCGTTTGTGTGTCTGCAGGTGTGTGTCTGTGTGTGTGTGTCTGCGTGTGTGTGTGTCTGCGTGTGTGTGTGTGTGTGTGTCTGCGTGTGTGTCTGCGTGTGTGTGACTGTGTGTGTGTGTCTGCGTGTGTGTCTGTGTGTGTGTCTGCGTGTGTGTCTGTGTGTGTGTCTGTGTATGTGTCTGTGTGTGTGTGTGTGTCTGTGTGTGTGTCTGCGTGTGTGTCTGCGTGTGCCTGCGTGTGTGTGTGTCTGCGTGTGTGTCTGCGTGTGTGTCTGCGTGTGTGTGCGCGTGTGTGCGCGCGTGTGTCTGCGTGTGTGTGCGCGTGTGTGTGCACGTGTGTGCGCACGTGTGCCTGCGTGTGTGTGCGCGTGTGTGTGCGCGTGGGTGCGCGTCTGTGTGCGTGTGGGCGCGCGTGTGTGTGCGTATGTGTGTGCGTGTATGTGCGTGCGTGTGCGTGCGTGTGCGTGTGCGTGCGTGTGCGTGCGTGTGCGTGCGTGTGCGTGCGTGTGCGTGCGTGTGCGTGCGTGTGCGTGCGTGTGCGTGCGTGTGCGTGCGTGCGTGTGCGTGTGCGTGTGCGTGCGTGTGCGTGCATGTGCGTGCGTGTGCGTGTGTGTGCGTGCGTGTGCGTGCGTGTGCGTGCGTGTGCGTGCGTGTGCGTGTGTGTGCGTGCGTGTGCGTGCGTGTGCGTGCGTGCGCGCGCGTGCGTGGGCGTGCGTGCGTGCGTGCGTGCGTGCGTGCGTGCGTGCGTGCATGCGTGCGTGCGTGCGTGCGTGCGTGCGTGCGTGCATGCGTGCGTGCGTGCGTGCGTGCGTGCGTGCGTGCGTGCGTGCGTGCGTGCGTGCGTGCGTGCGTGCGTGGGCGTGTGCGTGCGTGCGTGCGTGCGTGCGTGCGTGTGCGTGTGCGTGTGCGTGTGCGTGTGCGTGTGCGTGTGCGTGTGCGTGTGCGTGTGCGTGTGCGTGTGCGTGTGCGTGCGCGTGTGCGTGCGTGCGTGCGTGGGTGTGCGTGTGCATGCGTGTGCGTGTGCGTGCGTGTGGGTGTGGGTGTGCGTGTGCGTGGGTGTGCGCGCGTGCGCGTGTGCATGTGCGTGGGTGTGCGCGTGTGTATGCGCGTGTCTGCGTGTGTGCGCGTGTGCGCGTGTGCGCGGGTTCGCGTGTGCGCGGGTGCGCGTGTGTGCGTGTGTGGGTGTGTGTGTGTGTGTGTGTGTGTGCGCGTGTGTGTGTGTGTACCCGTTTTTTGTGGCGACGATGCCGGAGAAACTACTGAAGGTATCGAGACGAAACTTCATATTTAGAAGTTTCGTGACTAAACTTAGTGCTGAAAGAAGTTTTGTCCAAAAGGGCCCAAAGGAACTCGAGGTTTACTCTTATCATTTTTCAATGATTTTGCAAATTAGCCGCCATTTCTGTAATTTCGTCAAAACAGTGAAATAATAAACTATAGTAGAGAACATTTTGTATAATTTATGTCCTTCCATTTTTTGGTGTGCAACACTTAACGTACCTACGCTTATTTCCAATTGAGATTAAAATAATTCTTCTTTTTGTAAAATTAAATCATAGTAAGCGGATGCCCCTTGAACTTCCAAATTGCCCCCATGAACACGGCTGTATCGTATGATAAAGTCATGTGCCTGGCCACATCAGATTTTTTTTCTAAGTCCGCGTTCGGTGTTTTTTTTTTCTTCTAAGTCTGTATTCGGTGTTTTTTTTTTTCTTCTGTCTGGGTTTTTTCTGTCCCAATTCGGAGGTTTTTTTTTCTGCCTGGATTTTTTCTATGTCCGTATTCGGTGCTTTTTTCCCTAGTCCCTGCTCGGGCGCCAATTATGCGACGTACTCTTTTCGGGTCGGGTCGGTATGGTTATCGGAATCGTCGCGCAATGAGATAATCGAGATTACCTATTCCCTTTCTTTAAGGTAATTCAGTATATTTATGATCCAAGGTTCTTCGGTAAATAAATCCTCCAAGACATATGTTCAATAATAATATTTATTTAATAAATATCGTAAATTATTATCAAACAAAAAATAATAACATAAAAAATAACGGTGGTGATAACCCACATTTAAAATACATATAGTTAAATACCTAGACGGACTATCCGGTCAACGGAAACAGGAAAACGGGCAGGAGACTCAGACCAGCTTTTAAGGCCAGCCGTGAGCAGTTGACGGTCGAACGGACGCACAGTGGGCAATAATCCGATCTTAGCTTACCATAAGTATTCATATCAAAAATTAACTATTATTTGTGCTGGTTTTGTTCTTACAACTACTGAATAGTGTTCTGTACATACGATATCGTGTGTTTTGAAACATATTTGTATAAGGGACCGGGTTTAAGAGGATTTATTTCATCCAATCAAAGGCACTGGCCATCTCTCAAAACTCGTTTCTTTATCGCAGCATTTCTCAGCAATTTATAAGCAGAAATTAGAAAAAATACATCAATTTAGGGGCAAAGTTTGTATATAGTTTTCTATGGTGGTGGAAAATTTTTTGTTGGTTTTTGACAAACCTGTTACCAAATCTGGACAGTGAATCTGGTGTACGGGAAACGAGGACCAAAGTTAAATAATGTATCATTTAAAAAATGTAGAATAACAAAAAAACTGCAAAAAATATAATATTGTATTGTATATTTTTTTCCATTATAGCTAAATACAAAAATTGAAAAGCTAATTGGAAAGCTTATATAAGCACACAGTGAAAATGCACTTCTTGCAGTTTTTTGAAATAACATGTTTTTGAAATAATAAATGTGATACGTTATATATTTCTTATCCTTAAACGAAGTTTGAAGCGCTTAACTTGTTAACAGTGATACAAACACAAAAAAATGTTACAAAATACAATTTAAAACAAAAACAAAATTAACAGCAAAACAAAATCCATTACGAGTTCTTCACGATAAGTAATTTCAATACATCTGTAGATAATGTTGATAATTTTCTCTTTGGAAGAGGTCTCAAAGAACTTATGAGCGGGTCAGATGAAATCAATAATGCGTGAATTAGGTCTTCGTTGGTTTTTACCCTAGATGTTTTCCGCGTATTATGTATGCGAAATGTCCGGTATTCCTTATGTTTAGCCTCAAGTGCTTCTTCGCTTAAGTGACCAGTTGGACACAAAATTGATTTGATAACATCCGCACTATGAATTAAGATTTTGTGCACTGAAGCGGGCATTGGGTAACAACTATATAACATCACATATAGTCTAACGGTTTCTGACGTGTATTTTTTTAAATTCATCCACATTTATTTCATGGATGTTGATGTTGACTTAGGCTTGGCTTATTTGGTATATTAAACATCCAAATATTATTCCAATTGCTATGTCAAATACAACAGCGCACACAAAGTCGAATACAAGAGCATCATATGCCCAAGTAACAAACAATTCAAAGAAAGAAAAGAAAGCAACCTTAGCTGATACAACAATGCAAATGTTGCAAAAAATTCTTGACAGGATGAACAAAATAGAAGACAGGTTATCGAAATTAGAACAGTAAACACTCACTGTGTAACAATTTACGAATTGCAGCGTGGAATGCCAACGGTATACGAAACAGAAAAACAGAAATAGAGGTATTGGGGGAAGGGGGAAGTGCTGTAATAATAAAAAATAGCATTGCCCACTTTGAAGAATGCCATCTCAAGAGCCCAGAAGTGCAACTTACTGTCGTTGGAATAAAATAAAAAAAAAACAAAACTTTACTGTTGGTGCAATATACTGCCCACCAAAGCACAATCTCAAAAAAACAGATTATAACAAATTCATAAGCCATCTTGGAGAGAGATTTATGTTGGGTGGTGATTACAACGCCAAACACGTAGACTGGGGTTCAAGATTGACTACGACAAAGGGAAGAGAGCTTAGAAAAGCAATCCAAGTAAACGGATACCATTACCATTCCACCGGGAAGCCAACGTACTGGCCAACAGATCGGGACAAAATTCCAGACCTTCTAGACTTCTTTATTTCAAAGAAAATTTCGCCAAACGTCATTGACATAGAGGAAAACTTTGATTTAGACTCTGACCATTCTGCCATAGTTATGACACTCAGCGAAAGGATAATTAAAAAAGAATGTAATCCAACTCTGACCAACAAAACTACCGACTGGGAAAGATTCCAAACAGAAGTGCAGAACACCATTCAGTTAAATACCCAGCTCAAAACTAGAGACCAGCTAGATGCAGAAGCCGAGAAAATTATCACAACTATCCAAACAGCAGCATGGAATAATACTAAACAAATCAGCCATAGAACTATTGGAAATAATTATCCCATGGAGATTAGAGAATTAGTAAAAGAAAAAAGGCGAGCCAGAAGAAGGTGGCAGCAGTAACGGGACCCAGCGGATAAAACCATATTGAACAATAAATCCCAGCAACTGAAAGGGAAATACAAAAACTAAAGAGGAGGCATCATAGAGGCATCATTAGAATCATCATTAGCAAAACTCACTCCCGATAAAGAAACGGACTACTCGTTGTGGAAAGCAATAAAAAAGTTTAAGAGGCCAATCACCCATATTCCACCTATTAAACAAAAAAAATGGAAAATGGGCAAGAGATAATCATCAAAAAGCTGAAACATTTGCAGAACACCTAGCAGAAATCTTCCAGCTAAACAATGCTGAAGAACCAGTATTAGAACAAAATAACGTGATGGACCAAGAAGAAGAAGAAGAATCCATTCTACTCGTTACTCCGAAGGAAGTTGCTAATGAAATAAAAACCAACATAAATGCAAAAAAGTCACCTGGATATGACCTCATCACTGGTGATATCCTTAAACACCTACCAAAGAAAGGTATTGTAATGCTTACATACCTAATAAACGCAGCATTTAGACTAAAATATGTCCCCGGTGTTTGGAAAGTAGCAGAAGTTATTATGCTGCCAAAGCCAGGCAAACCACCAAATGAAGCTGCATCATATCGTCCAATATCATTGCTTCCCATCATATCTAAGCTCTTTGAAAAGCTACTTTTAAGGAAATTGAGACCTATAATCGAGAGGAAAAATCCAACAGACTATTCCGAGTTAAGCAGATGAATGAATACTCATCTCTAAGAGAAATAAAAGCAGGAGTGCCCCAGGGCAGCGTCTTGGGACCAATACTCTATTTACTATACACCAGTGACTTACCACAACCAGAAAACGTAACAGTCGCCACATTTGCGGATGACACAGCAATAATGGCTGTAGGAACAACCGTTGATGAAACAACAGAGAAACTTCAACATGCGTGTGACCAAGTGCATCTATGGACCAAACGATGAAAAGTCAAACTCAACGAACTAAAATCAGTTCACATCAACTTCACCAACAGCCATATAAAGGACATAGCTCCGGTCAAAATAAACGATGTCATAGTGCAGCATGTCAATACAGCAAAGTATTTGGGAATGACCCTAGATACAAAGCTTAGGTGGAAAGAACACGTAAAAAAGAAAAGAGTTGAACTGAATCTTAAATATAGAGACCTGTATTGGCTCTTGGGAAGAAATTCACATTTGTCAATAGGGAATAAACTACATTCTCGCAACACATACAGACACTGGCAAAGAAGTTATCAAGGGGAGTTTTCTGCATCGGACGCATTAAGAGGTTAGCAACTTACCAGGCAGCTAGACTAACATATTTTGCAACATTCCACAGTCACCTTACATATGGATTGCTTGTGTGGGGCTGTGCCGATGCCAGTTCGATCTTTAAACTACAGAAGAGAGCTCTGAGAGTGCTGTCAGGAGCTAAATCGAGAGACCATTGCAGAATGTTGTTTAAAGAACACAATATACTTACCTTACCCTCCCTATATATACTAACGATACTTATGTATATGTATAAAAATGTTGCAGACTATTCTAGGAATAACAATACACATGACTACAACACCAGAAATGCAAATGACTTAAGAATACCACAGTGCAGAATAAGAAAGACGCAACAAAGTACAAACTACTGGGGGACACGGTTGTTCAATGCAGTTTCCAGCCACACAAAAAGCCTTCCTGAAACTTCTTTCAAAAGGAAGATTAGGGAATATCTGGTCGAGGCGGCCTACTATAGCGTTCAAGAGTTCCTACAAGCAAATCCCAGTCTGTGATATATAATAACAATTATAGTCAATTTTCAAAATTTTTTAGATTGTATGTGAAAATGTTTGTTTTGTATATTTTTTATCAATTTCTTGTTGACGACACTATACACTTGTAATGTGTTAAAAGAGAAAAATAAATTCTATTCTATTCTATTCTACAAATATATAATTAAATGCTAAAGCCCATTTGGCTGTATGGCATACAACTTTTGGGTTGTGCCAAACAGTCAAATATTCAAAGCATCCAAACATTTCAAAGTACTAAGGAACATCGTCCATGCTCCTTGGTACATACGGAATAGGGACCTACACCGAGATCTTGGAGTCCCATCTGTAACAGACGAGATAAATAGATTCGCCGAAAGGCACGAATCTCGCCTTCATCATCATGTCAACGTAGAGGCCTTGCAGCTACTGGACAACCAGAACCTAGTGAGAAGATTAAAAAGGAATGTTACATGCATCTTCATCGGGATTTATAAGATTTTGGCCAAACTAATGTCAGCTCAGCCTCCAGCGATTCTAAATAAGAATACTAATTTACAGACCTATGGGATGAACGGTTTAGGCGGTGTTAGCTTTTATAGAAGCGGCTTGAATCCAAGCCCTCGTCGCTGTGTTGCAAATTGCCAGATTTTGACAAACGTCAAAAGCCATATTTCGCTTGCCTTTGGTTACGTATGCTGCTTGTGTAGCATAAGCAAGCTCTTCTGGCGATTTTGCTTCCAGTAGTGGTTGAACCCGTCTACGTTTTGCCCTGGGTGTAAAGTTATCAAATTCTCTTGGGGGTCGGCCCATTTTTGGGGTATGGAGATGCTGTATAGGGCCTTCCACATACTTGGACATATAAAACTTTTCTGACTTCTTCTAGCCACCTACGGTGCTTTATTAAAAAGATTTTCTCAAAGCACTTGCACATTTTCCACCTTTTTATCAGATTACATAAAAACGATCTTATGTCCAATTCTAACGAATGATCATTGTCTTTAATCATAATATGCTGTTTCAGGAAATCGAGAATTCAGCATATTGCTTTCCTAGTTGCTCCATATCTCAATAAATTTTCTGAACGCAAAATATGGAACATGCTAATACGCGTCACACAAGTTGGTATATCTGTAAATAACAAAATAACAATTAAAATTGTAACATAAATTTGAGGTTATTACATATAGGGTTAATATAAATCAAACGCTTACTTTCCCTTTGTTTAACTCTGTTCATTACTTAAATCCTCTACTTCGAAGAAAATTATCAATTCAAAACCGCTCACAACAATCTGTCATAATTTCCACATGACACTAATGCAACCTCAATTGTCACATCACTTTGCTGCTTCATGGCAACCCGGTCACAAAGGTAACATATCTACATACTACATCCTCTGATGCTTTGGACAACAGTCATTGCAAAATAGTTGAATAGGTGGCGTTTCGCAACACGTCACATTTTGGACTTATGGTATGCTACGAACAGATTATTAGCCACCGTGGGACGGTGATACGGTAAATCGGGCAGGGATTTCTTCCTCGGACCAGCATTTAGGGACAGCCACAGAATTCTTGGCAGTCCACCAGCATTTAAGGCCAGCCAGCAAACCGTTGAATTCTGACTCTCGTTCTCTGCAGGGGCAGATATTGCGCATGAGTAATGGCTGCCGTTGACGTCACGCGTAGAGTAAACATCGCAGATAGTTTGAAATTTAACCGTTGTCAACAGATTTCCAGCCTGGATTTTGAGTGATTCTGTATTATTACGTCTCCGTATTGGTCTGCTGAGAATAAATACATAAAAGTGCTGCGTTTTTGTGATTACCGAACGTAAGTAACAGGTTGCTTTGTTTTTAAACATTGTAATTGTATTTGACGTACTTAACGTTAAAGTTCCAACCGAAGACAGTCGGAAAAGGAAACATGCGTATGGACTTGCAATTGAAGAACAGAATGACATACTAAATCGTATGACAAAAGTCATGGGGGAGATGAGATTGAAAAATAAAAGTTTTATCATGCCGTTTCAAAAAGGTATGTTGTGCAGGCATGTAAGTTAGAAAGCAATTGAAAAACTATGTTCTAGGAATCATCATGACAAATACTGCTGTTCCTTTACTTTTCGAAGATCTACAAGCACGATTCAAGTTTTCATATATACTCACATATCGCTTGAATCAAGACGCTTTGGAACATTTTTTTAGTGTAATACGAGCAAAAGGAGGTTTACATGATCATCCAGATGCCCTTGAATTCAAGTATAGGTTGAGGGACTATATTTTGGGAAAAAATGAAGGTGATCTCCTAGTTGATGCAAATGTAGCAGAAGATTCCACACCTGACGTTGAAGGGTTATCAGAAAAGCTAAAATTAAGGATTTAAATAGGGCCCTAAATGATGTATCACTTAAAAAAAAAAGAAAGCTCCACAAACCTGTCGATTAGTTCATTTCTCTTTTCAATACTAAAATAAAATTTTTCAATTGAAATACATGTCCGAAATTTTAGAATACTTTATCTGAAATTTTAGAATATTTTGTGTTAATTATTTTACGTGAAACATTTCAAATTCGAATCTCTTCTTATCATTCACTTGACTAACCATTTGTCTATAAAAATTTGTTTAATTCTGATTTCGTTTTTCTATGACTAGAAGGTAAATATGTATTCTTTATCACCTAGATATGAAAGTCCATTTAAAGTAATTGAAAGATTTTCTTAAAGTCAAGAAACATTTTATTATTGGTAAATATAATAGCAAATGGCGAGTGGCTCTAGCGGTAGAGCGCTGCTCTTCTGCTAGGAAGTCTTGGGTTCAAATCCAGGCATCAGCTGAAGATCCTCGTCCCATCGCCTTTCGCAAGGGGCGTTAAACCGTGGGTGC
This sequence comes from Aphodius granarius, assembly GCA_963971325.1. Lineage (NCBI taxonomy): Eukaryota > Metazoa > Arthropoda > Insecta > Coleoptera > Scarabaeidae > Aphodius > Aphodius granarius. Next base: position 18,543,751 of record OZ020224.1, on the reverse strand, counting down.
CGGCAATCAGTTGAACACCTCTGGTTGTCGTTATCAAACAGTATGAAATGGGTAAGCGCAAAGGGCCAAGACTGGCCTAGGTGCAGCGGAATAAACCGCACCTAAACTATTACATACATATAATAGCAAATATTCTGTGAGCATTGATTGCTGCAAAGGTGCTTATATTTTGTAAATTTTTTTACATTTGTCTATAAAAAACAGTTTCATTCTGATTTTGTTTATCTACGACTAGAAGGTAAACATTTTTTATCATCTAGATATGAAAGTTCATTTTAAGTTATTGAAAGATTTGCTTAAAGTCAACAAACATTTTATTATCGGTAAATATAATAGCAAATATTCTGTCAGCATTGATTGCTTGAAACCAGCTTTTATTTTGTACATTTTTTTACATTTGTCTATAAAAAACTGTTTGATTCTGATTTCGTTTATGATTAAACATATGAATAAATTTTGTATAATACCAGTGTATCTTTTACCCATTTGTATTTATAGATTTTTTTACATGTTGCTTATGGTAAGTATGTATAAGTATATTATTATACAATTTTACCTTTCAATATATTCAAAAACATGATATCCTAATATTGGTAATGATATAATTATTTATTTACGAAATTAGTTCGATGTACAATGTACTAAGGCAAACAATGGTTTTACAGGAATTATTAGTTACATTTTCAATTAATTTCCTCTAATCGCCCGTGTCATAACATAACACACATACCAATGTCGAAAAATGTCTGTTTAAACAGAAAATATAGCTCAGATACGCCTATTTAATGTATGTATTTTAAATTGGCGGTTCCTTTTACTCTACGCGTGACGTCATGCGCGCAACCGACCCGTTTTGGATACCCGCGATATCCCACCTCTAGTGTTTGTATATCTTGCGTTCTCTGTGTTCGCGCTTATATTCCCGGCTCGCATCCTTCTTTTGCACGGTACTTGGTGGGGCAAGTGCGCTCTACCGTTGGCTGCCGTGTCTGCGCTGCCTCGCGGCGGTGCTGCTTCCATTGTAATAGGGGCGGGGCGAACTACCTATTCTAAACGGGCGGCAAGTTTGAATTTAACATTACAACAATGTGAAACGTGACGGAAATACAAAGGTTACATGAATTTTTGTTACTAATTACTAATTACACTTATTTACAAACGAAAAGGTTTACTATTTCGTTACAAGCGCCGAAGAAGAGGACTCCTTTAGGCAAATAAATTGTGACGTAATTTGACCACAGTACCTGCTAGCGAGAGCCGATTACTGTCCAGTGGAGATTTGTTTTATTAAAAACTACATCGATCAAAATGTATATTTTTGCATTAAATTTTAGGTACAGCAGTTGGGTCAGCATAGATGAGAGAAGAAATATTTTTATACGAGAGACACCATAGCTGTTATATAAATAAAATATTGTACAAATAATATAGAAATGTATTGATTTAAAAACTTCATTAATGCAGTTGCATTAATTTATATCTAGGTTATACTCATATATCATCGCTTCAGAGTAGCACTATCCTACCTCCAAATTTAAAGTTATTTCTGTTAAGTTACTTCTGGTCTGAACCGACTATATTATACTCATAGAGTATAATAATAAACATTACATAAATGACAATTGCCTTGAATTTTCATTGCCGGGACTTCTTCATTGTCTTCTGCATAGCTGTCGCTAAAGTCCATCAAATAAATGTCATCGAAATTGGCTACAACAAATTTAACGCCATTAGAACCTAACTTTCTCAGCCGTTTAACAGACCAAACGCATGTTCAATTTTTATTCTGGTAGACAATAACCTATAATTAAAATTTTATTGGTTCTGCTGTCAGGTGCCCATTTTCTTGAAATGACACAAGCAACCAAGGCAAATTTGGATATGCACTATTACTCAATAAAAATAGATTACCTGATAGCCATTGTAAAGAGCTTATTTATACATATCCACCGCCTCAGCCCCATTGCATCATGCAGGGAGCCAGGTTCCCCACAAAATACACCAATAAATCTTTTGTCAGGATCACAAACACCCTGTAGAAGAATGCTTGCGTAACTTTTATTTTCCAGTATGCTTCGAGGATGCCCTTCGATTTTGAATTTAATTTTTTTAATTCATCAGTAATTTCCGAACACTTTATGTGGTCCTTCGACACACTGACCAATTTGTTACCTTCTTTGTGAAGTTGGGGAAGTATATGGAATCATGTAAGCTTCTGTTGCAAAAACTTCGTAGTACTCGATAGCGAATCGAGTATTCGTAGTCGAATCTTTAGGTCTCCATACAGATATTGATATGTTATGAACTCCCCATGTGAAACAGACTCGAGAAAATGACAATTAAAGATCTTTCGTTGCACACATGGTTCTGTCGTCCAAAAACGATAATTAAATTTTTAATTAATCAGCGAAAAATCAGTCTCACAGAAGGCTAGAAAACCTATTGCTACCGATAATTACTCCGTGGTACTTAACGACTATCGTTAAGTATCTCAGAGAGTAAAATTGACATATTATTAAGTTTAATTTCGTATCAGGAGTTATCTTTGTAATAAAATCTGTTCTTAAATAACCATTAATAATCATTTTAAAGCTAAAGAGTTAAAGATTTGTACACTAGAAAATCTACATTGCGCACACCGACGTTCTAAAGTCAGAGATTTCGCGTTAATATAAGTTTTGTTCAGCTATCTTCAACTCTTGAATTGAACAACTTGTTACCTTGTGATTATGAATTATATAAAGGTACGCTTTCATATAAACATAAATACTGACATGAAGCAATGTAAATTGCGCGAAGCCACCAGTTTTTGCAACCGATTGCAACAACCAAATTTAATCATATTGTAGGAGGTTACTTATCTAGTTATAAAAACATCTAGGAGTGATTGGCATAATATGTCATGGTTTTGTTAAAATATTTTTTTGTCGACTAGAGGAATTGAGTATTCGGAACAGGTGTAACATTAAATTTGCGTCATTAAATGTATGATATATAATTATACTCGACCCTAGCATTATAATGATATAGTGTGTGTGTGTGTGTGTGGGTGTGAGTCAGTGTGTGTGCGTGCGTGTGCGTGATTGCGTGCGTGTGTGTGTGTGTGTGTGTGTGTGTGTGTGTGTGTGTGTGTGTGTGTGTGTGTGTGTGTGTGTGTGTGTGTGTGTGTGTGTGTGTGTGTGTGTGTGTGTGTGTGTGTGTGTGTGTGTGTGTGTGTGTGTGTGTGTGTGTGTGTGTGTGTGTGTGTGTGTGTGTGTGTGTGTGTGTGTGTGTGTGTGTGTGTGTGTGTGTGTGTGTGTGTGTGTGTGTGTGTGTGTGTGTGTGTGTGTGTTGTGTGTGGGTGGGTGTGCGTGTCTGAATACGATTGCGCCCAAACGAAACAACGCACCGGGTTGAAATTTGGTATACATATTTAGAATTACCGGGGGACGAACTGGATTGGTAACAATCTGACAACCGGAAGTGGCAAATGTTAAATGCGTATTCTTAGGGATTCATTCGATTTTAATCAAATTAATACCAGTTCACCCTCCAGTGACTCTAAATATGTATACAAATTTGTAGACCAGTCGTATGAATGGTTTAGGCGCTATAACCGCTTATAAAGGCCGTTTGACAAAATACACAGCCTTCGTCGCTGTGTTGCAAATTGTCACATTTTGACAAACGTCAGTGCCATTAACATGATATGGCATTAAACGTCATTACGCCAAACGTCATTACGTTACAGAAACTGACGTTAGGTAGGAGCCAGAGGAGTGGCTATGGTTTAAAAAAATTGAACAATTGTGTTTAGACAATTCATTGTGCAAAAGATATAGTCTGAAAGTTGGGTGAGGGCCACCCCAGATCTTATACTTTCCAAATAGTACCCTAGAAGGAAAATACTGTAATCGACAGAAAAGGAAATTTCGCGTTTTGCGGTCCCCTGAATCGATTCCAACGGTTTCTTTTGGCCAAACTGATATCAGCTCAAAATTCTGTGACTTTTAATATGTATGCAAAATTGGAGATCAGTGGGATGAATGGTTTAGGCGCTATAATGGTTTCTTGAAGCAGTTTGACAGAATCCACAGCCTTCGTCGCTGTATTGCAAATTGTCAGATTTTGACAAACGTCAATGCCACTGATATGACATGACATTAATTATCAATATGTTAAATTCTGTCATAGACACTGACGTTAGATAGCGCCCAGAGATGGCTCTGGCTTTACTAAATTGAATAATTGCAAAAGTGTTCAGACACTTCATTGTACCAACGATGTGAAAGCGGAAAGTTGGGTGAGGGCCACCCCAGATATTCATATATAATTTATGATAATTAATAATATTACTTAATAATATCAAGGGGCGCAAGTTCCAAAGATAATTTGTTGGTAAAAGTCCACATTTTAACAGCAACATAGCTGGCAAATTACATGTTCCTCGACCTAGCTGTTTGCTCTGGGTATTACTGCATTTCAGACATGACATTGAGTTAAAAAATATAGACTTTTGTATATCGATGTGGGTGTTTTTTCGTAGCTTTTTCTTTATTTATCACTAGGACATGTGTGGAAAATACTATATTTGTTTCAAAAAGATCATGAACAATATTTTTGAAAATCTTGATTGGCGATATTACCCAATGTGGGCCGGCGCCAGCTCCTGTCATTAACGAAAAATTCATAGGCACCCACGCAGATAAAAAACAACTCCGGTCGGTGAGGTAGCTCTCTATTAGACGAATGAATGAAGGATGTACTCCAAATGTAAAAAGTATAGTTACGAACCGTTTGTGTCCCACACAGTCGAATGCCTTCTCCATATCGAGAAAAGCATCCAAGATGGACTCCCTCTTGTCATAGTACTGAAGACCTCTTCCGTTATGCGGAGGAGCTGGAATTCTGTTCGTCTGAAATTATATGCTTATCAAAACTGTCGGAGAGCAGGCGCGATAGAATTCTACGACCTTAGAAATGCTGGACAGAAGGCTGACGGAGCGCTAGCTGCCTGGATTATTCCGTGGCATATCGGGCTTAGGAATCATGATAATATTCGAAACTTTCTAGGCAAACTGAAAAGTGGCCGGTGTTAACAGGTCTTGCTGTAACCTATCGAGTATATGGAGATGCTGTGGTTCATCTGGACGATTATTCTTGAATTGATCTGAGAGACGTTCTGCAAAAAGTGCTGGTTTCTCCGAACCTGTTGTAGCAGCGACTCCGTCCTGAAGCAACGGGTTATCCTAGTTCTCCGCTTACGCAGAACCCTGTTAATGGTCTGCAGGGAATTGTCCTCGGTGGAAAGTTATTAAAGTCTATTTTCCCATAGGCGGTTTCTGTGGTCTTGTAGGGCTGTTTTGACGAGAACGAAGAGACGATTCTTGTCAGAACGCGTAATGCGCAATTATAAAATACTTGATAGCTGAAAAACTAGACGGTAGGTAGTTAAGGGAAGAATTTTTATATTTGATTAATGTTAATTAAAATTAGCACTGTGTAATATTCTATGTATATATATATATATATATATATATATATATATATATATATATATATATATATATATATATATATATATATATATATATATATATGTCAAGGGCCTGGGATACTCCAATTTTTTGCTTTTTTTTTGGAATGACCTTGAAACTATGAAAAACGGCAATTTTTGAAGAAAATTCAACTGGGAAAGTGAAAATACAGTAATAATTTAACTATTTTCCTTCAATGAAATCATAACCTCAAACCATATTTGCAGTGTGCATTAGGTTGCCTACCTACTGGCATTTTAGTAAACAATAGGACGCCTGTGACGTCATATTTGACATAAATATCGCCTAATTATCGCATTTGCGGGCGGAATACACCTTTTTCTGATATTCTGATGTCAAAAAGTCACCCGAAATGCGATTTTATGAGTATGTACTGAATAACTTGTACTCACTTGTCAATTATAAACCAGTGTTGCCTTTCCATGTCCCTCTACTGCTTCGATGCCACTAAATTACTACAATCACTTAAACTATACACCAAATTATGCTCATTTTCGTCTGTAATTAACGGAGATGACTTGAGACAGTTTAAATAAAAAAATATGAATTTGTCAAACTTCTTAGTAACTATGACAACAGTTGAAGAAATTTATAGTAATTGCAGTACTTCCAGCCACCTTAACTTTACCCAAATATCTGGGGTGGCCCTCACCCAACTTTCCGACTACATTGTTGACATTTAAACAAATGTCCGTAACATAATAATACTATATTATTAGATCATAACATAAGGCACCTCTCGATACAAATAACCATAATATTATACTGTCACGTATGTATCTGTGTTTTTCTGCGAGGTGTTTATTTATTCTTCGACGGCGGGCCGATAACGTAATGCGGACACATACAGTGAGCCACCCGTGAGCCCTCCATTACGACATAAACCGAAGGCGCCCGATAGGTATAAACTCTTATAGTGCCTAAACCGTTCATCCCATTGATCTGGAAATTTGTATACATATTTAAAGTCACTGCAGGATGAGATGGTGTCAGTTTGGTCCAAATCCGATGAGTACCTACGAAAACGTATTTGACAACTGCCACTTCCGGTTGTCAGATTGTCACCAAAAACAATCCAGTTCGTCCCCCGGTAATTCTAAATATGTATGCCAAATTTCAGCCCGATCCGTTGTTCCGTTTGGGCGCTATCGTGTTCACGGACATACGTACACCGTACACACATACACACATACATTTTCCAGAAATCATTGCAATGGATTCAGGGGACCCCAAAACGCGTATTTCCGCTAAAATCTCAATTTTTTTTTCGGTGATTACAATACTTTCCTTCTAGAAGTCGGAAAGTAAAAAAGCAATACCAATTCATAATCCCACAAAAACCAAAAGGTAACATAACAGTTCAATAAAACAAAAATCATTGTTATATTTCTATTATACACAGAAATTATAATTAAAATACATTTTTTAAAAAATGCTAATTTTATATTGTACATAGTAAAAATATACATAGCAATTTACATTACATAGCTCTATCATAACATTTAAAGCGTTCCAAACCAATAAGACCCCTTAACCGACCTCAAGTCACCCTAAAACAACGCATCTCGGGTGCATTTCTACGATACAAAGTAAGAATATACGTAGTAGTGTACATTACATAGCTCTATTATAACATTTAAAGCGTTCCAAACCAATAAGACCCCTTAACCGACCTCAAGTCACCCTAAAACAATGCATCTCGGGTGCATTTCTACGATACAATGAAAGAATGTACACAATCGTTTTTGATATCTCTGCTGACGAACAAGCAAAAGTTAAGGGAATGTTGAAAACCCAGCAGCGAATGAACAACAACATTTGATACATCGAAAGCTGGGATAGAGAGAAGAAGGTCCCCGTACGTAACCCTATACAGTCAGACACCGGCTTTTCTTCCGATGACCCTTCTGGATATTCCTTTCACAATACCACCTCAACCCATCACTCCTAAAAAAAAAAATAACACACAATTAAATAAGGAAATATACATTAATAAGGAAACGTACCGATCCTCGTGTTCCACTAATCGAAGCGCTCCACCACACTTGGGGCACATGTACTCCTCTTTCGGAATAACGCCCCATTCCCCTAGCTTCTCCGCCAAAACCCTTGGAGGGCCCCCCGTTAACGCCATAAAATATTTTTCGTTAATCACAGGAATCTTTTCCACTCCGTCCGCCGCGATTTTGCAAATAAAATGACCCGGATCCGGAAATATCATCACAAATCACAACACAGCAACCACACAAATTTGAAATCCACCAGAAATAATGAAATCTACCAACACAAATAAAATAAACATAACCTACAAATCGACAACTTTCAACACACTTTTCTATCAATAATATCAGTTTCCCGAACATTTCCTCCCTGATTTAACATTTTCACAACCCCTTCTTTCAATTGAAACTCACTACACCAAAAAATTTTAGTATCCCAGGCGCTTGACTTTACCCATATATATATATATATATATATATATATATATATATATATATATATATATATATATATATATATATATATATATATATATATATATAAATCCCTCTCCTTGATTGTATGGTGATACGCGGTGAGGGTGACAAATTGTTGACAGACTGGTACACTAAGCCGACTTTTTCGGGTAGGTACATTAATTTTTTCTCAAACCATACGTTCAGTCATAAAGTTAATACCATTACGCTCCAGTCTGTCTTCGCGTGGCATTCGTACACACACACAGCATTATAACCATAGTTCCACAGTCAGTTTTTAAGACGCACTTCGTTTTGCGTATCTACAGTGTAATTGTTCGATGGAAATTGTTAAGCCATACTAACTTCGCTTACATTGTAAGTCAAATAATACTAACAAGATCTGTATTACACTAACTTTATTGTTAAAACTTGTAGGTCCTGAAGAAGGTGATAAAATAAACGCACCGAAAGCTTGACAGATGTAAAAAGAAGTTTTTTATTGAAACCTGTCTAAATTCCCGTTAACCAATTGCATTTAAATTACAGACAGTTATCCGACGTTTTTATTAAATATGGGATTCTATCAAGAAGTAACAGCGCGTTACGACGCAAATACCACACAACAATTAAAGAGGTGGAGTAAGATCAACATAAAAATGGCCGCAGCGACAAACCGGAGAATTTTTGTACATGAATGCAACATTTATTTAAATTATATGGTGAAAGCATCATCCCACTTGCTCTCCAATACCCGTGTATCGATATGTTGCCAAACAAATTTACCACGTCCAGTGACACAACTTTGTATCCTGGAGGGACAGATCCGTTCTTGATGAATTCTGCGAAACCGTATGTGTCTGTAGTATAGAATCTGTTTTGTTTGTCGTACGCTGTGTCCAGAATGTTTGCAACCAACTTAGCTATCGCGCTAGTTGGGCTGCCTATACCTGCAATGATAGGTCTTAAAGGTGTGTTTGGTTTATGTAACTTTGGATTACCGTATATTCGTGGACTTATGGAATTATAGCTCTTCAACCTTTTTGATTCCTCTTGTGTGAGAACTTTCCTCCTCTCCAAGTCCGTGATCAACTTGTTTGACTTGGTCTGTATGGTTGTTGTCGGGTCTCTTGGCATCTTTTTGAACACCTTCTTTTCTTCCAGCAATTCTCTGATTTTTCCATCGTACTCCTCTCTATCCATTATTACCGTGGTACCGCCTTTGTCGCTCTGCAAAACCATCAGTTCATCATGTTGCTTCAAAAACCTTTTAGTAGCATCGTATTGTTTGAGTAACGGTGTCCTTAGTGGTGTTGTTTGGATTAAATAATTTGTAATATTATTAGTTACCTTTGCTCTATATTCGTCTCTTTTCTCATCCTCTATATTGCTCAGTATGTGTTCCACTTCTGACAATAGTCTTCTCACTGGTACTTCTCTTCTTTCTACTGGTACTGCAAACTTCGGTCCCAGGGCCAACACATCCGTGATCTCCTTCGGGATATTCACCGCAGTGAGATTTTTTAGCCATTGAGTCTCCACGTTTATGGTTCGAAGTTGGTCCTCTTCCAAGTTTTGTATCTTTCTCAAATTTGCTTCCTTAATTCTCTGAAATTTTTTATTGTAAATAGTGTTTTGTCTCCGTCTGAATCCACCAAGCACACTCGCACACACACAACCTAAATTATTCATTATTGTATCTAATTCTATTTTTAAACTATTAATCTTACGTATTGTGAATTGAATTTCAAAATTTAACAATTTGTTGATTACCTTCGTGTTAAATTTTTCCATGTTTCTGATCATTGTGCTATTGCTTTCACCGTATAATTTAAATAAATGTTCCGTGTTTTGCGTGATGTGACGCGGTTTGAGTCCTTTTCGTTTGCATTCATGTAAAAAAATTCTCCGGTTTGTCGCTGCGGCCATTTTTATGTTGATCTTACTCCACCTCTTTAATTGTTGTGTGGTATTTGCGTCGTAACGCGCTGTTACTTCTTGATAGAATCCCATATTTAATAAAAACGTCGGATAACTGTCTGTAATTTAAATGCAATTGGTTAACGGGAATTTAGACAGGTTTCAATAAAAAACTTCTTTTTACATCTGTCAAGCTTTCGGTGCGTTTATTTTATCACCTTCTTCAGGACCTACAAGTTTTAACAATAAAGTTAGTGTAATACAGATCTTGTTAGTATTATTTGACTTACAATGTAAGCGAAGTTAGTATGGCTTAACAATTTCCATCGAACAATTACACTGTAGATACGCAAAACGAAGTGCGTCTTAAAAACTGACTGTGGAACTATGGTTATAATGCTGTGTGTGTGTACGAATGCCACGCGAAGACAGACTGGAGCGTAATGGTATTAACTTTATGACTGAACGTATGGTTTGAGAAAAAATTAATGTACCTACCCGAAAAAGTCGGCTTAGTGTACCAGTCTGTCAACAATTTGTCACCCTCACCGCGTATCACCATACAATCAAGGAGAGGGATTTATATATATATATATATATATATATATATACACTAAGCCGACTTTTTCGGGTAGGTACATTAATTTTTTCTCAAACCATACGTTCAGTCATAAAGTTAATACCATTACGCTCCAGTCTGTCTTCGCGTGGCATTCGTACACACACACAGCATTATAACCATAGTTCCACAGTCAGTTTTTAAGACGCACTTCGTTTTGCGTATCTACAGTGTAATTGTTCGATGGAAATTGTTAAGCCATACTAACTTCGCTTACATTGTAAGTCAAATAATACTAACAAGATCTGTATTACACTAACTTTATTGTTAAAACTTGTAGGTCCTGAAGAAGGTGATAAAATAAACGCACCGAAAGCTTGACAGATGTAAAAAGAAGTTTTTTATTGAAACCTGTCTAAATTCCCGTTAACCAATTGCATTTAAATTACAGACAGTTATCCGACGTTTTTATTAAATATGGGATTCTATCAAGAAGTAACAGCGCGTTACGACGCAAATACCACACAACAATTAAAGAGGTGGAGTAAGATCAACATAAAAATGGCCGCAGCGACAAACCGGAGAATTTTTTTACATGAATGCAAACGAAAAGGACTCAAACCGCGTCACATCACGCAAAACACGGAACATTTATTTAAATTATACGGTGAAAGCAATAGCACAATGATCAGAAACATGGAAAAATTTAACACGAAGGTAATCAACAAATTGTTAAATTTTGAAATTCAATTCACAATACGTAAGATTAATAGTTTAAAAATAGAATTAGATACAATAATGAATAATTTAGGTTGTGTGTGTGCGAGTGTGCTTGGTGGATTCAGACGGAGACAAAACACTATTTACAATAAAAAATTTCAGAGAATTAAGGAAGCAAATTTGAGAAAGATACAAAACTTGGAAGAGGACCAACTTCGAACCATAAACGTGGAGACTCAATGGCTAAAAAATCTCACTGCGGTGAATATCCCGAAGGAGATCACGGATGTGTTGGCCCTGGGACCGAAGTTTGCAGTACCAGTAGAAAGAAGAGAAGTACCAGTGAGAAGACTATTGTCAGAAGTGGAACACATACTGAGCAATATAGAGGATGAGAAAAGAGACGAATATAGAGCAAAGGTAACTAATAATATTACAAATTATTTAATCCAAACAACACCACTAAGGACACCGTTACTCAAACAATACGATGCTACTAAAAGGTTTTTGAAGCAACATGATGAACTGATGGTTTTGCAGAGCGACAAAGGCGGTACCACGGTAATAATGGATAGAGAGGAGTACGATGGAAAAATCAGAGAATTGCTGGAAGAAAAGAAGGTGTTCAAAAAGATGCCAAGAGACCCGACAACAACCATACAGACCAAGTCAAACAAGTTGATCACGGACTTGGAGAGGAGGAAAGTTCTCACACAAGAGGAATCAAAAAGGTTGAAGAGCTATAATTCCATAAGTCCACGAATATACGGTAATCCAAAGTTACATAAACCAAACACACCTTTAAGACCTATCATTGCAGGTATAGGCAGCCCAACTAGCGCGATAGCTAAGTTGGTTGCAAACATTCTGGACACAGCGTACGACAAACAAAACAGATTCTATACTACAGACACATACGGTTTCGCAGAATTCATCAAGAACGGATCTGTCCCTCCAGGATACAAAGTTGTGTCACTGGACGTGGTAAATTTGTTTGGCAACATTTCGATACAACTAGCCGTACGGGTATTGGAGAGCAAGTGGGATGATATTCGAGACCATGCAAGAGGTATGACACTGAAAGAACTGGTAGACCTTACAACTTTTGTACTTGAAAACAACTATTGTTCATACCACAATGTCCATTACCGACAGATATTCGGCTGCGCAATGGGATCCGAACTAAGTCCAATTTTATCGCAGTATATAATGGATTCTCTACTTGAGGACCGACTCCCCAGGCTGTCTTATGAGGTGCCTTTTGTAAAAAAGTTTGTAGACGATCTGATAATGGTAATACCACAGGATGGACTGGATGAAATTGTGGAAATATTTAATGGTTACAAAACACACATTAAATTCACCGTCGAAACAGAAGATAATAACAATTCTGTACCATTTCTAGATACCAGGGTGATTCGAGACGAAGATAACAAACTCAAACTAGATTGGTACCAAAAAAGCACGGCATCGGGGAGATATGTGAACTTCCACTCAAGTCATTCCATGTCAATCAAGATAAACTTCATGAAACAGATGAAGAAAAGAATAACTGCAATCAGTGACCATGAATTCTTGCTGACAAACATGAAACGCCTTGAGAATATACTAATCAAGAACTCTTATCCTCGAAAATTGGTGAAAACTATGCTATTTTCTACACCACTTGACATGACACGACCAATCAGTCAACACCACTCACACACTACAAGCAACATCACAGAAAGGACAAGGTACAGTGTTTTAATGGACATACCCAGATTAACAACCAAACTCATTAACACTTTCAGACGGGAGAACATAAGGATAGCGAGGAAGAAAATTAAGACAGTAGGAAACTTGTACACCAAATTAAAGGACAAAACACCAACGATGTCTCAATCGAATGTGATATACAAACTACAGTGCCAGGATTGTCAAAAATACTACATAGGACAAACATCGCAGAATTTAAAGAACAGAATTGCAGGACACAAAAGTGATGCAAGGCATCAACAAGACAGATGCATGCTTGCAACACATGTAAACACTGAAGATCACATAATCAATTACAATGAGGCACAAATCTTAGATGTGGAGTCCAACTACACAAAACGCACTTTTTTAGAGATGTATCATATTACGAATACTGAAAACACCATAAATAAAAAATCGGATACACAGGATCTAAGTGCAGTCTATACTTACCTGCTGGTACTAGATAAAAAAACCACAAACACAAATAACACGCTATTTGATGATGCCATCACGTTCTAGGATAAACTTCGCAAATTTCAAATTCAAATGTTACGCGCCGAAAAGATAATTTACCGCGTGGGCACCAGAGGGCACTCGCGTCTTGACTTCTCTAGAAATAATAATAAACTGCTATTGGTGGCGCTCCAGTCTGTCTTCGCGTGGCATTCGTACACACACACAGCATTATAACTAGAGTCCGACCGAACATTCGGCTTCGGCTTCGGCTTCGGCCACCTTCGGCCAAAAAATACACCTTCGGCTAAAATTAGGCCGAAGGTTTTGCCGAAGTCGAAGGTTTACACAGCACTTGCGCGGTCACAGTGCACATAACAAACAAGTTACAACCCACAACACCCACGACGCACTGTTGTTAATTTTGCGATTTTACGATAATATTTCACATAATAAGATATGTCACTTAATAGCAAAATTAAAAACGTAAGTCTAGGCATAAAGTCAGATACTCAGTCATATCAAACAGTAAAATGTTTTTGAAGGTCGTACTGGGCACAGCCATTGGTTGAAAACCATGAATGAATATACCGCATTTACCCTTATCGGTTAAAATCGGCGAACTTTGACGGTGACATTCATTGTTCTTTCTTTTATTAATTGTGGTTTTTGCCATTTCATCATGTACATATGTTGGTCCGTTAGGTTTGTTTAAAACCTAAAGGACTTAAAAACTTATACATATTTGATAGTCCCAAAGAGAAAAGCAGTGGTTTTTATATGGCTAGAAAATATAAGTATAACTCTTGTGATTTCTGATGTTTTAATTACAGTAGGACTTAAAAAGTAGGTACGCTTTGTAGAGTTGGAAATACAAATGATATGTTATTATTACCTTACGTTATTATTTGACAATATTTTACTATTTTGCTTTACTCTGTTCAATTCTTTTATACGTACAATCGTAATACTTCCGACTTCGGCTTCGGCTTCGGTCAAAAATTGACCTTCGGTCGGACTCTAAATTTATAACCATAGTTCCACAGTCAGTTTTTAAGACGCACTTCGTTTTGCGTATCTACAGTGTAATTGTTCGATGAAAATTGTTAAGCCATACTAACTTCGCTTACATTGTAAGTCAAATAATACTAACAAGATCTGTATTACACTAACTTTATTGTTAAAACTTGTAGGTCCTGAAGAAGGTGATAAAATAAACGCACCGAAAGCTTGACAGATGTAAAAAGAAGTTTTTTATTGAAACCTGTCTAAATTCCCGTTAACCAATTGCATTTAAATCACAGACAGTTATCAGACGTTTATATATATATATATATATATATATATATATATATATATATATATATATATATATATATATATATATATATATATATATATATATATATATATATATATATATAAAGGAAAAAAGGTATTGTTTGCGGTGAAATCTAAATATAAATATAGTAAAAAGGATTATCTTTTTTTGGGCATAACCGCTATCTTAAATGCAACCGTAGACACGTGTTTCGGACTTATTAGTCCTCGTCAGTACGGTATAGCCAAAGAGAAAGGATGGAAACTCAATGGAGAACTCAAAAAAAAAGGGACCTTAATCAGGGAGACCAACGTCACCATTTGGAGTTTCAGTCACAACATCCTCGGATTTGAGGACAAGAAGTAACGTCGCGCCGAGGCAACAAGTACACCCCGAGGTGCAACCTTAGCCCTGGTACAATATAAAGGAAAAAAGGTATTGTTTGCGGTGAAATCTAAATATAAATATAGTAAAAAGGATTATCTTTTTTTGGGCATAACCGCTATCTTAAATGCAACCGTAGACACGTGTTTCGGACTTATTAGTCCTCGTCAGTACGGTATAGCCAAAGAGAAAGGATGGAAACTCAATGGAGAACTCAAAAAAAAGGGACCTTAATCAGGGAGACCAACGTCACCATTTGGAGTTTCAGTCACAACATCCTCGGATTTGAGGACAAGAAGTAACGTCGCGCCGAGGCAACAAGTACACCCCGAGGTGCAACCTTAGCCCTGGTACAATATAAAGGAAAAAAGGTATTGTTTGCGGTGAAATCTAAATATAAATATAGTAAAAAGGATTATCTTTTTTGGGCATAACCGCTATCTTAAATGCAACCGTAGACACGTGTTTCGGACTTATTAGTCCTCGTCAGTGCGGTATAGCCAAAGAGAAAGGATGGAAACTCAATGGAGAACTCAAAAAAAAGGGACCTTAATCAGGGAGACCAACGTCACCATTTGGAGTTTCAGTCACAACATCCTCGGATTTGAGGACAAGAAGTAACGTCGCGCCGAGGCAACAAGTACACCCCGAGGTGCACCGCAAACAATACCTTTTTTCCTTTATATTGTACCAGGGCTAAGGTTGCACCTCGGGGTGTACTTGTTGCCTCGGCGCGACGTTACTTCTTGTCCTCAAATCCGAGGATGTTGTGACTGAAACTCCAAATGGTGACGTTGGTCTCCCTGATTAAGGTCCCTTTTTTTTGAGTTCTCCATTGAGTTTCCATCCTTTCTCTTTGGCTATACCGTACTGACGAGGACTAATAAGTCCGAAACACGTGTCTACGGTTGCATTTAAGATAGCGGTTATGCCCAAAAAAAGATAATCCTTTTTACTATATTTATATTTAGATTTCACCGCAAACAATACCTTTTTTCCTTTATATTGTACCAGGGCTAAGGTTGCACCTCGGGGTGTACTTGTTGCCTCGGCGCGACGTTACTTCTTGTCCTCAAATCCGAGGATGTTGTGACTGAAACTCCAAATGGTGACGTTGGTCTCCCTGATTAAGGTCCCTTTTTTTGAGTTCTCCATTGAGTTTCCATCCTTTCTCTTTGGCTATACCGTACTGACGAGGACTAATAAGTCCGAAACACGTGTCTACGGTTGCATTTAAGATAGCGGTTATGCCCAAAAAAAGATAATCCTTTTTACTATATTTATATTTAGATTTCACCGCAAACAATACCTTTTTTCCTTTATATTGTACCAGGGCTAAGGTTGCACCTCGGGGTGTACTTGTTGCCTCGGCGCGACGTTACTTCTTGTCCTCAAATCCGAGGATGTTGTGACTGAAACTCCAAATGGTGACGTTGGTCTCCCTGATTAAGGTCCCTTTTTTTTGAGTTCTCCATTGAGTTTCCATCCTTTCTCTTTGGCTATACCGTACTGACGAGGACTAATAAGTCCGAAACACGTGTCTACGGTTGCATTTAAGATAGCGGTTATGCCCAAAAAAAGATAATCCTTTTTACTATATATATATATATATATATATATATATATATATACATATATATATATATATATATATATATATATATATATATATATATATATATATATATATATATATATATATATATATCAGGTTCCACAAAAGTGGAGAGAGTATGCCTCCTTGTGGGCAGCCTCCAATGACTCTGCCCCTTAGTGTGGAATCGCCGGCTCTGAGGTTCACCGTACGTTGCATAAGCATGGCGCTGATCCATCCTCTAAGTATCGCAAGCACGCCTCGCTCCGTAAGGGCTGCTTGGATGCTGCGGTAGGTAGTGCGATCGAAGGCACCTTCGATGTCAATGAACACTCCCAGGGTAGACAGCTTGGCGTCCAAGGATTCCTCGATGTAGCCCGCACCGCAGTGAAGCGCTGTGTCAGTGGATCTGCCCTGGGTATAGGCATGCTGGGTAGGGTGCAGTGGTCTGTCAGTAAGTGACGTATTCCGAATATATCGGTCACACAGCCTCTCCAATGTCTTAATAAAGGATATATATATATATATATATATATATATATATATATATATAAAGATAGCGCAGTGTGACATCAGATATAGAAAGTTGTTGAATCTGGGAGGCCTCACTGATTCTGTTATCAGATTCCTTGCACCACTTACAAATGCAAGAATTGTGAAGTACAATGGAACAACAATCGGTGATGTGTTCAATAAAGTAAAAGATAGAACACCCGATCAGTACAAATCGAGTATCGTTTACAGCATACCATGCAAGGGCTGTAACAAAAGCTATATAGGACAGACAACTCAGTGGTTAAAGAATCGCATAACCCAACACCGAAGTGATGCGAAAATAAATAAAAGGTCATGTGCCTTAGCCACACACTCCAATGATATGGACCATGCTTTTGATTTTACAAACGCAAAGGTGCTGGATGTGGAGAGGAACAGGAAGAGGAGATTATTTAAGGAGATGTACCACATCAGAAATGGAAACTGTGTTTTTAGTTTTCCGATATTGGCATCCCTGAACCTTCTGTACCGCCACCTGTTGGAATCCTTCCCTATTAAAAAGATCTAACCTAGAAAAGAAGCATAGTGAAGAATGTACATGCCGTAAAAACGGTGGTAATTACAGAAAGAATTCCCGATTATAACTTCTAATTTGTGGTGGATGTGGGCTTGGTATGTTCAGTGTTTCTTTCTTTGTGTTGTTGTTTACCTTGATTGTTTCTTTATGTTCACTTTTAGATACGAGAATCATTGACTGATACATTTACACCTTAACGAAACATTATATATATATATATATATATATATATATATATATATATATATATATATATATATATATATATATATATATATATATATATTGATTAGCCTTGTTACAATAATTAATACACAACACTTTCATAAAGAAATTGTTTATTTTTTTTTGACAGTCAACAATCCAATTACTTATCACCGACGTAACCAAGAAGATCAATCGTTTGTGCAGAGTTATCACAAGAACTGAACATTTATTACATCAAGAACCTGAACATCAACTTATCGAAAAATACATCCAAGGATTTACAAAGAAGCTAAATGAAAGAAATTCGAAAATAAAGCAAACACAAAAACGAAAAATCGAAAAACTTCAGAATAAACACGAAGAAACGTTAACTCCTATAAAGAAAGAAGATTGGATTGTTAATTTAACTGATACAAATCTCCCTAATGAAGTAAGTGATATTTTAAGTCTCGGTCCAAACTATGCAATTGAACAACGAAAAAACTTACCAATCGAAAATGTAATAGCCAACATAGAAAGTGGTATTCAACATTTAAACCAAGAACAAAAAAATGACATCGCAACAAAAGTAAGCAACACTGTCCATAGTTTCCGAACAAAAAATACTCGCCAAACCAGAGAAAATAAAGACATAATAACAAACATTAAAAAAACTAAAAAATTCCTAAAAGATAACAGTCATTTATGTATCCTCAGAGCAGATAAAACAAATAAAACGGTTATAATGGATGCGGCACAGTACAAACAAAAAATGAACACCCTTTTAGATGATGACAAAACATACAGTAAACTACGCAACAACCCAACAAAAATATTCCAGAAAAAGAACAACGATACTATCAATAAATGGCTAACAAAGAAACACATAACAAAAGAACTTGCAAACCATCTAAAAATTCACAACGCACAACCACCAAAAATTTATGGTTTACCTTAATTACACAAACCAGACATTCCACTCAGACCGATTGTGTCTTGCATTCAATCACCTTTCTACAAACTCTCAAAATTTTTAGCTAAAAGTTTAGAAGAAGTAGTAGAAAAAAACGAACATTACATAAAAGATTCTTGGTGTTTCAAAAACTTTATTGATGAAGTTTCACTTGAAGATGCATACCATCTCATCTCACTAGATGTAGTGTCGTTATACACTAACGTACCAATCCACTTAGTCAAAGATGCCACAAATAAAAGATGCAATATCATAGAAAATAATGCGTTCCTCCCCAAAGATGAATTTTTAGAAGAATTGAGATTACTCTGACACATACTTATTTTCAATTTGAGAATGAGTTCTACAAACAAGTGTTCGGCTGTGCCATGGGAATGCCAGTATCCAGTATTGCAGCAGACTTAGTCATGGAAGATTTGGAAAGTTCTGTTCTGGCCTCTATCACAATCACCATCCCGTTTTTCAAGAGATATGTTGATGATTGCTTCCTTGCAGTACCAAGGGGAAAAGAAACAAAAGTATTGGAAGAATTTAATAGTTACAATGAAAGATTGCAATTTACGATGGAAGTTAATAATAATAACACCCTAAATTTCTTAGATATGGCGGTGATACATATAAACAAGAAAATACAAACAAAATGGTACACAAAACCAACATCTTCACAACGATATTTAAATTATAATTCAAACCAACCAAAGTCATACAAAATAAGCGTAATACGAGGATTAGCTGATAGAGCGATAAAACTAACTAGTCCGAAATACCAGACAGAAACATTAAAAAAAGTTAAAAAAAATATTACAAAACAACAACTACCCACATAATCTCATAGAAAAGATAATTAAAACTAGAATGAAAGCAAACAACAGAGCAATGAATAATGTGCAACAAGAAGAAACACCAAATGAAGAAACAAACAAATACATAGCACTACCATACATAAAAACACTATCTGACAAGATTGGACACATTATGAAACCCTATAATATAATAATAGCACACAAAAACTCAAACAATCTATCATCAATGTACACAAAACTTAAAACTCCTACGCCACTACTGAAAACCTCCCACTGTGTATACGAAATTCCCTGCCAGTGTGGTCAAGTGTACATTGGACAAACCGAACAATTATTGGAAGAACGTTTAAAAGGACACAAATATGCCAAAAATGTTACTGCTTTAAAGAAACATCAAGAAGAAACGGGACACAATTTTGATTTTAAAAATGTTAAAGTGTTAAGAAAGGAAAATAATCTAAGAGCGCGAAGTGTGTTAGAAATAATTGAAATTTTAAAACAAAAAAATGCTGTGAATGATAGGTCCGATGTAAGTTTGTTAAAGGGCTATAATTTAATTTTAAAAGGAAATACAGAAAATAAATTGTAAAACATATACCTACTAACTTGGTTCACATATGGCGTACGTTTTTGTTACGACGAGTTCTGGATTTCATGAATGTTTGTAAAAGTTTCATCCACGAATTTTAGTTTGTCTGTGACCAAGGCGCAAATAACGTCGAAACGTCAGAACAATGAAAAATTTTAACATGTATTTCGTGAACGTTGATTTTTAAGTGTACGTGTTAAATGTTAAAGCCTTCATAAACCAAAAAAAATAAACAATTTCTTTATGAAAGTGTTGTGTATTGATTCTATATATATATAAATATATATATATATATATATATATATATATATATATATATGTAGGACGGTGCGGTTTTAAGAAAATAAACGCTTTTACAGAAAACTAACTATATTGTCTATTTGGTATGTACTTATAATAAATATTGAATAAGTAAGCTTGGATGTTGTCTAGGGTCTCTCACTGGTCACTCGGTATCTGTAAATTGAGCACTACGTTAACACGGGCTTTTTGAAAGAGGTTATACGCGCGTCTTACCACCTTGAATAGTCTAACTCGAATCCTATCTCTTTCTGGTACGCTCGACTAGTACAGTTTCCCGCTCCTCAACCGACGGTTACCGAGAATAGGCGAATCGGTTCCTACATCTCGTCCATCCTGACAGGTATTCGTCTCGAATACACCTTCATCGGTCTCGGGGTTGACCCAGGGCTTCATGTTGTCGGCGCTTGAAATAGTCTTTCTTGGTCCAGCATGTTCTCCTATCCTGTCCACTTCATATCTATCAGGACCCATTTTCTTCGTTACCCGGTAAGGACCTAGGAACTTGGGCAACAACTTGGAGAGATTTTGAAATTGTGTTCTTCTAATCGCTACCCATTCTCCTTCTTCATAATTTGTTGCTGGTTTTCTCTTCTTGTTGTAGGTCTTTATATTTTCATCCTGTACTTTCTTCATTTGCTGCTTTGCTTCTATTCGCATGTCTTCTCTTTCCTTGACGAATGATTCTATCAGTTCTTCTTCTATTATCTGTTTCACTTTTATGTCGTCCTTTCTCTTCATTTCTACCCCAAAAAGTAGTTTGAATGGAGTCCTACCTATGCTGCGTTGGTAAGTACTGTTTAGAACTTCTTGCAACTTCCGTATGTGTCGGTACCAATTTTCAGGTTGTTCTATGCATAATTTGGTCAATGCAGGTATTATTATTCTGTTAATTCTTTCGACCTGTCCGTTGCCTCGAGGTACGCCGGTTGTGATCTTCACGTGCTTTATATTCTCTTTCATGCAGTAGTCCTTAAAGTCTTGTGAGGTAAATGCAGTGCCTCGGTCCGAAATGATCGTTGCAGGATTTCCAAATATTTCCTTCTGCTTATCGAGTTTGTTAATAACTTCTTTAGTCGACGTGCTTTTTGTTGGATGTAGCCAAACAAATTTCGTGAATGAATCGATCACTACCAATAGATGCTGGTATCCTTTCCCTGTCTTCATCATCGGTCCTAAATGGTCTATGTGATATGTTTGAAGAGGTGCATCGCCTTTCTCTATCGGATTGAGATATCCTTCTTGTTTGCCCATCTTCCTCTCGGTAAGTATACATGGTACACAGTTCTTTATAAATCTTCGTATTTTTTCCTCTAGGTTGGTAATGTAGAACTCTCTTTCGATCAAGTCTTTAGTTTTATTTAAAGCAAAATGTCCATTTTCATGTGCATTTTTTATTATTTGGTGCTGCATCATCGAGGGAATTACTACTAAATCATTTCCGTCCTTGTTCTTATACAAAAGTCCGTTTTTTAGTTCGTAGTTTTCGTGTGGTTGTGTCTCTAATATTTTGATGATTGTCTTAAGGTGGTCGTCTTGTAGTTGTGCTTCTCTTAACTGCTCCATGAATGTTGTTTGAATTACCATTGTTATTGGGTTTCGGCTTAATGCATCACAATGTTTCATTCGGTTTCCTGCTCTATGTTGAATGGTATAGTCATATTCCTCAAGTAATAATGCCCATCTGGCTACTCTTGTACATAGATCCTTTTTGTTCATCGTAGCTGCAAACGCCGCGCAGTCAGTCAAGATTTTGAAATGTATACCTAGTAGATAAACACGGAATTTCTTCAAAGCTTCAATGACAGCTAACACTTCCAATTCGTAACTGTGGTATTTCTTTTGGGCGTCGCTTGTCTTCCTACTCCAATAATACACAGGGTACAGTTCTCCATCTTCTTGACACTTTTGCAATAAAACAGCTCCAAATCCATCTTGGCTTGCGTCTACGTGTAGCTCCGTTTCGTTAGCATGGTCAAATATTCTTAGTAACGGTTCTGTACTTAAAATTTCTTTCAGCTTCTTAAATGCAATTTCTTCTTCTGTCCCAAATGAGAAGTTCTTTTTTCCTTTTAGGATGTCACTTAACGGTTTTGCGATTAGAGCATAATCTTGAATATATTTTCGGAAGTAGCCTGTTAATCCTAGAAAGCTCTGCAATTTCTTCACGGTCGTAGGCTTTGGAAAATTAATAACGGCTGCAACTTTCTCTTTATTAGGTTTTACCACTCCGTTTTCTATTTCGTGTCCCAAAAACACAACTGTGTTAATAGTCAACGTAACTTCTTCTAAAATAGGTTTTCCAACTATTAGTTCCATAGGTATAGCGTCATCTGGTACTATGTGTACAGCTGTTGTAAAGTAGCACCCATCCACAACCATTCTAGCGTTGAATCGTCCCAAAGTTTTGACTGAATTGCTTCCTATGCCCTTTAGGGTTATTGCGTTCTCTTCGAATTTAGGTGTTCCAATTCGAATATAGCCACTAGCCTTCAGTAGATTCAAATCACTACCGGTGTCAAAAAATGCTTGAATTTGGTGGTCGTTCAACTTAACTTGCTTATACCCTGGTAACTGCTCTTTAACTTCGTTGACTAGGTAAGATCCTTTTGTTTCTTCTCGTCTTTCGCTCGTTGGTTTTCTACAGTCTTTGGCAATATGTCCAAAACCATTGCAAGCAAAGCATTTCATTCCTCTTCCTTTGTCATGGCAATTTTGTGAGACATGGCCTCTTTTACCGCAATTAAAACATCTGTCTTCTTTTTTCATATTTTGCTTTCTTGAGTCGCTGTTTTTCACATTTGTTTCTTTCTGATGGCTGCTCTTCTCTGTTGCCTGTTTATTTTTCATCTTTTCATATAATTTCAGCTTTTCTTTAAATTGTTTCAGAGAATGAGTCCAGTAACTCGAATCCTATCTCTTTCTGGTACGCTCGACTAGTACAGTTTCCCGCTCCTCAACCGACGGTTACCGAGAATAGGCGAATCGGTTCCTACATATATATATATATATATATATATATATATATATATATATATATATATATATATATAACGCTATAAGTTGTATGTACAGTTATATTTTCCATATTATAAATCAATGTTCGTGGTGATGGTATTGCGGTGCGGTAGCGTGGGATTGTAGTGTCTGTTTCCTGCTGTTCTGTTTTGTCTGTTGTAGGTGGTGGTGTTTACTGTGTGGTGCCGTTGTGCCCGTTCCTTGGTTGGTAGCATTGGTTGTGGTCGGTTCTGGCGTTGGCAACCGTGGTCCCTGAACGTAGCCGTGCACTCACTTAACCTAAAACTTAAAGCTACATCAATGGAGGTCGATTGTATTAGTGATTGAAAATTAATCCTTCTGCATCTAGTCATCTTTAGTCTTACCTGTGTGCGTCCGGTGTCGTGGGTATGTCCTGTTTTGTTGCAGATTTTAACATGTTGTAATAACTTGTGTGTGTTAATAATAATAATAATAATAATAATAATAATAATAATAACAATAATAAACTCCATTAAATATAATAAATAACAACTATTATATATTGTAAATTGGTTACTGTAAAATAAAAGAAAATAATAGAAAAAAAAACAAACTAAATTAGTAAATAAAAATGAAGTAAATGTAAATAAAAAGAAGTAAAATAAAATAAATATGTATATATAAAGTAGATCTTAGAATCGTGTCCACAACCCGTTTTTCTCCACAGTTTCCTGCAGCCGATCACGCATTGAGGCAACCAAATTCTGACATGTTTGTTGTCCTCTGAACGACTCCCATACGCTGACAACATGGTTATGAAGTTGCTGACGCGTTCGCGATCGCGCTTCCATATCTACATCCCAACGCTGAACCATAGTACCCCATAGATTTTCTATGGGGTTAAGGTCAGGACTTTTTGGCGGCCAGGGAATGCGCTGCACCTCGGGATGCTCTTCAAACCAAATACGGACTGCCCAAGATGAGTGCACAGCGGAATTATCCTGCACCATAATGATAGGTGCAGGTGCAGGATATAGTATCCTCACGCTGGGCAAAAAAATATCCTCCAGCACTTGGATATATTCCTGGGCATTCATGTTCTGCGGCTCGTATCTCGTATTATCTCGACGCCATAATCCTTTTCTCCCATCCTGTGTCGTGGAAAATACCTTCTCGTCTGTGAAGATAACTGGAAGCCAATCTCTATTCATGTTATGTTCAGCAAACCGAAGGCGATTTTCAGCATGTTCTGGTGTCAGATCTATTTTCTTCGCTGGTCTACGATTATGTAAGCCTGCCCGATGTAAAGTGTGTCTCACCGTTCCAGCTGTGCACTCAAGCTGAAGATCTCTCCTCAGTGTTGCTGCAGACGTGAATGGGTTCTGCACTAGTCGTTCTTGTAAAACTTCAATGACGTCCGGAGTAATCAAACGGGGTCTTCCAGTTTTTTCCCTTGTTCGCAATGCCACATCCGCGTTTTCTTTCTGATACCTAAGTATCTATTTGGAGACAGTTTTGCGCTGAAATATTATAGCATTTAAAAACCATGTTGGTGTTGGTATTGAGGGGTATCATGCGTTAGGAAATGTTCAAATTTTTATTTTTTTTTGCGGAATTGTTTTATTTATTTTGTAGGTGGAAACATGTTTTGGCTTACGTCATAATCAGTTCTCTTTTGTTTGTTCAAATTGTTATAAGACCATACAAAGAGAACTTTCTTATCTCCGCATAAAAAATATCCAAAAAAATTATTTGATATGATTTATAATATCAATAATACTGCTTGCTATAGATTTCTTTGTTTGAATACAAATGCTATCTTTATTGTTATGAGTCCGCTAGCACCTCACACTACACAGAAGAGTTGTGAAAAGTAGAATCGTTAATATGATATTCAAATTTATAACATTTTTCGCGTATTTTTGTTACATTTAGAATTAAGAAATCACTCATTCATAAAAAAATCAGTTTAAAATTAAATATTTTTTAAGAGTTTAAGATGTAATAGCCTTCATATACATATTACATCGTCTTAATAAGTTTAATATTCACTCACCATTATGTTTAATTCATTGCAAATTTCTGCTTTGCTTAGGCCAAACTCCCACAGGGTGACAACTTTTGCACGGTCTTCAATCCTTAGGTGATACGGCATCGTAAGTTGCGAAAATTGTGCATGTAGACAGCGTAAAGACACAACGTTAGATGATTCATATTTTCAATATCTCAAATCCCAGCAAATATATAAAAGTAGGAAGGGACAAAAGAAAGCAATAAAATTTAATACAGATTTTTTCGAGGAATTACATACATACCTTCTATAAACCTACAACTTTTTATATCGAAGTTTGTTTATGGTCTACAATAGGCCAAACGGACAATGGGGAAGAAAAGGCACCTATCACATCCAATATTTTAATATGTCCCTAAATCCGTACATTTGCAAATAGGCAATAAAACTGCAAGCAAACCCATCTTATAAAAATATGGGTTTTTCCTGCAACTAAAATAATAAAGTTGTTTTTATTATCCATTTCTCAGAAAATTTTATTCTTTATGACAGTTGGCGGTAGGTCTGAAATCTAGAATACCATCATATGATCTTAAAAATATCGCACCATATACTGGGTGAAAAGTTAAACGCGCATAAGAGTAAAGTACCTGAAATATTAATATTATCGAAATATTTTATTTGGGAATGTTGCTTAGAATTAATAATTAAGCTCAGATTTAAAATCACAGTCACTTATGACAGAAAAAAAATTTCGCTGCTTTTTTAAATTTTCACTATTTGAAAGAATTTTTGTAGCGTCTAGTGATTTGAAATGATTATCATTAAACGGCTTCTTAGATATTTGCTTAAATTTCCTATGATACTCATGATTTCTATAGCGTTTTGGGCGCTTCTTTAAAATTATTGCAAAAATTACCGTTTCTTGGTACGCTTATGGGTTTTCACCCAGTAAATATCATTCGATACACAATTAAACCAGAAAAAAATTAATTAATTATGGAAATGCATGGTGTATACACACTAGTAAAGCAGTTTCATGACGCTGTTATGCTATCCTTTCGGATTTGCCATTTTTTTGAAGTGTATAGAATACAAATACGTGAACAGCTGATAAATTAGTGTTGTCAGCACACTCACAATCAATAATAATAAGTCAGTGGAAGCTATCTTACTTACCCGTGTTGCATATTGCATGATATTTTGATATTTACTGGGTGAAATATCATAGGCGCACCAAGAAAACGGTAATTTTTGCAATGATTTTAAAGAAGCGCACAAAACAATACCGAAATTGCGAGTATTATAGGAAAGTGAAACAAATATCTAAGAAACCGTTTAAGAATAATCATTTCAAATCACTAACCGCTCCAAAACTATTCTCACATACTGAAAATTAAAAAAAGTAGCGAAAACAAAATTTTCTGTCATAGGTGGATGTGATTTCAAATCTGAGCGTAACTATTAATTCCTAGCAACATTCCCAAATAAAATATTTCGATAATATTAAAATTCCAGGTAGTTTACTCTCTGCGCGTTTCATATTTTTTTAAACACCGGGTATATGGTGCGATATTTTTAAGATATTATGATGGCATTCTAGATTTCAGACCTACCGCAAACTTTCGTAAAGAATAAAATTTTCTGAGAAATGGATAATAAAAAAAAATCCCATTTGTGTCCAAGTTAGTGCCGGACCCTGTATATCGATACTTGTGTGTGATCGACCAACAACAACAATAGGTCACACGGAACATAAACAATAAAAGGCAACGATTCATTGATGTCAGCAAATATTTTGGGTCCGAAATAAAATTAAAACACCTTATAGAATATTACGTCCAGAAATGAAGTATTGATATATTTTCTACTTCTTTCTATCAACAATATATTTTGAATAATTTTGTAGTAGAATTATTTTGTGGTATAAAACGAGCGACTAATATTGAATTTAACCACCATTTGATTACAGCGCGAACGAGTGGCTCAACTTTCATATACAAAACGAGCTTCATTTGTGTTTTGCATACTTTGACGTGGTTTACGGTTTGCAATGCAATTAATTTTCATGCAAGTTAAATTACTATTATAATTCTCAGACGTATCGATAAAATTACCAGAGTAACATTTATACTTCATTTTTGGGGAAGACGCAGAACAAAGTTATGCAGTTGTATGCCAGATTCTACTAAGAATTCTACTAATAATTATTTAAATGTGTCATTCGAATAATTGATAGAATATTAAGCATATCACTCGATTTATTATTTGAACCATTTTACTATTCCTCCTAAAATGTCTCGTGTATTCGTTATTGTTACGCTAATAAAAATAGCTTGTATTTGTAAAGTGTATTTCGTATTTATAATACAGCGGTTGGTAAAAACAAATCTGCAACTCACACCTCCAATATATATCTCAATTGCCACAGCAATAAAACGGGCAAATCTAAAATTAACCCAAACCAGGTAGAGAGGATACCATCCCTCATAGCACCATTGGCATTTTTTGTCGCCGACGCCGACAATGAAGCTACGACCTACGCATGGATGCGCCGTAACCAGGCAGTAGGGAGATTCTTTTTGCTTATAGTACATATAAATATATCTTATTCTAAAAATATTTAATCGAGAATTAGTTTATAACATTTCGATAGGTTGATGTCTGACCTATCATTCACCGTTTTTTTATTTTTTAAAATTTCAATTGTCTCCAACACACATCTTGCTTTAAAATTGCTTTCTTTTTTCAGAACCTTCAAATTGCTTAAATTTATGACCTGTATCTTCTTGATGTTTCTTGAGAGCTGTGATATTTTTGGCGTACTTATGGCCTTTTAGTCGTTCTTCACGCAATTGCTCGGTTTGTCCGATGTATACTTTTTCACATGTACAGGGAATTTGATAAACACAGTGAGATTGTTTTAGTGTTGGTGTTGGGGCTTTTAGTTTTGTAAACAGATTCGATAAATTATTTGTGTTTTTGTGGCCAATTCTTATGTCAAAGTTTCTCATAATGTGTCCTATCTTTTCTGATAGGTTCTTAACATACGGTAGGCCTATATATTTAATTGTTTCTGTTTCAGGTGATGTGATGGGAGTTGTATCATTGTTTCCAGCTGCATTCATAATTGCCATCCTTCCATTTATTGTTTTCCTGATTAGGTTCTCGGGGTAGTTGTTTTTGTATAATATATCCCTAACTTTTTGTATAGCCCCGGCGCGATATTCAGGACTGGATAGTTTCAAAGCACGATCAGCCAGTCCTTTGATGACACTAATTTTGTAGGTTTGCGGTTGGATTGCGTTGTAATTGAGGTATCTCAGCGAGGATGTTGGTTTTGAGTACCATTTAGTGTAAATTTTGTCATTTTTTGTATTAGGGTTATGTCTAGGAAGTTGATAGTGTTGTTTGTATTTACTTCCATTGTAAATTCTCCATATCATCTAATTGTAAATTAGGATTTTCGGTTATCATCGGTTTATTTTCGGAAATATTTAATTTATTGTGACTACCGTTCTCACTGTCATCACCTTCCAGAACCTTAAAGCTATGTTGATTAACGTTTTGTTCCTTTGTAATTGTCTCTACTTTATTAAAGTTTAAAATTTTATTTGCATGCCGTTTAATAATTTTTCCACATTCCATTTCTAGTAAAAATATAACATTTCCCACATTATTAATTATTTTTCCCTTTGTCCATTTATTAGCATTTATTCCAAAATCTCTTGCATAAACTGCTTGTCCTATTTGAAGTTTTTGATACCTAGTTCTATTACCTCCATAATAATTTTGTTGGTCAACTTGCTTTTCTTTTACTAATTTTTTTATATTTGGTAGTACCATATCAAGTCTTGAACGTAATCGTCGTCCTAATTGTAGTTCAGCTGGTGTACAGCCTGTAGTACAATGTGGTGTAATTCTGTATGAAAACATATACCGATGTATTTCCTCATGTACTTTTTTACCAGAATATATAATTTTTTTAACGTCTCTCTTAATAGTTTTAACACAATTTTCTGCTGCTCCGTTGCAGTGTGGTGTATAAACCGGTGTTGTAATATGAGTTATTCCATTGCATTTAACAAAATTTTGAAATTCTAGACTTGTATACTGTGTTCCATTGTCTAATATTAGAGTTACTGGTAAACCCCATCTAGAAAAATAATCTCTAAACTTTGATATGGTTTCTTCAGCAGATATATTTGCCATCGCAAAGACTTCTGACCATTTTGAATAAGCGTCTAATATTATTAAATACATTTTTCCAATTACTGGTCCAAAAAGATCTGTGTGAATACGTAAATTTGGTCCTGATGGCCAACTCCATCCTCGCAATTCCGTTTTAGAAGGATTATCTTGATGTTGGGTGCATATGTCACATGACTTTACCATTGTTTCGATTTGATAATCAATCTTAGGCCACCATACATAAGACCTTGCCAACATTTTTGTTTTTACAATTCCCATATGGGTTGAATGTAATTCTTTTATCAGCATTTCCCTTAATTTCATTGGAACAATTACCCTGTATCCCCACATCAGACAATTTTGTTCTACAGTCAATTCATTTCTTCTAGAATAATATGGTTTCATTCTTTCATCCTTCGCATAATCATCTAACCAACCATTTAACACTTTATACATTACTTTACTCAATATTGGATCTCTTCTAGTTTCTACCGCGATATCTTTTACTGATAATATCGGAACATCAGATGAAATAAAATTTAGATAAGAATATTCTTCATATTCTGATTCCTGAACATTTTTAACTAATGGAATTCTCGATAATCCATCGGCTGCATTTTTATTAGATTCAATATATTTAATTTCAAAGTCATAACCAGATAAAATTACTGACCATCTTTGTAATCTTCCGGCCGCCATCGGTGGTATGCCCTTTTTTGAACCCAACAAATACACTAATGGTTTATTATCCGTAATTAAGTCAAATCTATTATTAAACAAATATTGATGGAATTGTTTCACCCCAAACACTATCGCTAAGGCTTCATTATCAAGCTGTGAGTAGTTAATCTCACTTTTATTTAATGTACGCGATGCATATGCAACTGGCTTTTCTTTACCATGTATCATAACGTGACTCTAAACAGCCCCTATGCCATAACTTGAAGCATCACAAGTTAATCTCAATTTTAAATCAGGATTATAATGTACTAAATATGGTTCGGTACTCATAATTTTTTTAATTTGATTAAATGCATTTGTACATTCATCAGTCCATAACCATGGAACATCTTTCCCCAATAAACTATATAGTGGTTTTAGTATTATAGAAATATTTTTTACAAACTTGCCATAATAATTGATCATTCCTAACACTCCTTGCAATTGTTTAATATTTGATGGAACTGGAGCATTAAGTACAGCATCAATTTTAGTTTTATCCATACGTACACCATCTTTATCTAAATGGTGACCCAAAAAATTTATTTCATTTTAAAAAAATGAACACTTTCCTTTATTTAGTGTTAACCCGCAGCTTCCAATTCTTTTCAACACTTCTAGAGTTCTATTATAAACTACATCTCTGGTTTCCCCGGAAATTAACATATCATCAATTAAAACCACTACTCCCGGAATGCCCTGTACTAATTTTTCCATTTCTCGTTGAAACCACCCAGGTCCACTTGAAATTCCATAAACTAATCGTTGATATTCATATAAACCTTTGTCCATCACCAATAAACCTTTGTGTGTGGAAATTGTTAATAATTCTTTGCTGTTATCAGCAATTTTTATTTGATTATAAGCATGAGATATATCTAATTTTGTAAAATATTTGGAATTATTTAAAGTAGCCAAGAGATCTGAAATTCTAGGCACTGGATATCTATCTATTTTCAAATATTTATGTCAATTTAAAATTACCTGTAATTCTTAATGATTTATCACTTTTTATAATGGGTACTATAGGAGTTCCCCAATTTCAATGTTCTACTGGCTTTAGCACTCCTAAATTAACTAACCTATCTAGTTCATCACTGACTTTGTTCTTAAGTGGAAATGGCAATGCGAACGGTCTATAAAATATTGGTTTACAATCATCAACTAATGTTAATTGCAATGTATTCTTATTATACAAACCAAGATCTTCCGAAAACACCTCTGGGAATTACTTAATTAACCGCTCTGTCATTGATTCCGTTGATAGATTGTGAACAGCTAATCCCAACTCATGCATCCACTGACGTCCGAGAAGTGGAGGTTCTCTATTACTAAAAATATACAGTTTTAACATTTTGTTTATATTCTTATAATTAACATTCACGTTAATATTCCTTATCGCTTTTATAATTTGACCTGAATAACTTTTAAATGCAAAATCCGAATCAGACAATTTTAAATGACTAAACTTTTCTAAATATAATTTTTCATTAATTGCAGCTATACTTCCAGTATCAATTTCAAATGTCATTATTCTTCTCTCAATTTCTACATCTAATTTAATTGGTTCTATTGTACATTCAGGATTTGAATCCATCACAAATAAAGGTTCAAAATTATTAACTTGATACCGTATTATTATTATCTTCTAATTCCAAATTATGAATGTTGTGCACTCGGGACCGATTTTCTCTTCCTTGATTGGTAGTTGGACCTCGTGAGTCGTCACGTGTTCTCGCATCATACCTTGGTTGACCGGACTGACTCCAACCCCGTTGACCTTGACTGTACTGACCTCTTGTACCGTATTTTCCACGCTGCTGCCCGTGCTCCCTTTGACCAAATTTGCCTTGTTGTACCACAAGTCCTGGAT
This sequence comes from Aphodius granarius, assembly GCA_963971325.1. Taxonomy (NCBI): domain Eukaryota; kingdom Metazoa; phylum Arthropoda; class Insecta; order Coleoptera; family Scarabaeidae; genus Aphodius; species Aphodius granarius. The sequence goes on along the minus strand of OZ020224.1, from coordinate 18,511,373 downwards.
TACTTCTACACACCCTCGCCAAATGACCACATTTTCTGCATTCGTAACTTTTGAAGTAACATTCCGATGCCATATGATTGATTCCTCCGCAACAGTAGCACATGTTTGTATTTGAGTTGTAATTTATACTAAAATTTCTTTTAAATTCATCCTTCATTTCTTCTACGTCTCTATTTGTGTTTTCCAATGATGTTGCTAAATTTACCGCTTTTTTGTAGTTCAGATCTGGATCACTTAATAAGCGCTTCTTGATGGATTCGTCACGAACTCCACAGACTAACTGGTCTCTTAAATTATTTTCTAGGTTCTCAAAATTACAATATAACGATATTTTTTTCAATATTGCTATGTACTCTGTTATTGATTCACCAGCTAGCTGTCTTCTTTCCTTGAATTTATATCTCTCTATAACTTCCGATGGTTTCGGTTTTAAATGGCCTCCCAATATTTGCTTTATATCTTTCACTTTTAACTCGGCTGGCTTCTTCGGAGTCGCTAGATCGCGTAGCAACATATACGCATTATTACTGAGTAGCATTAGTAAAATGCTTGATTTCTTCTTATCTTCTACGTCATTTGAAATAAAATACTGTTCTAGCCGTTCAATCCACACCTCCCAGTCGTCAGTTTCCATATTAAATTGTTGAAATCCATTATTTATGAGCACAACTGGACTTACTTGCGACATTTCTTCCTTTTTTTCTATTTGCACGTGGTATTTTCTCGTTTCTCCCGCTCGTCGCCAAAATGTAATGTCTTCAAGTAAGTAGTAAAACAACCATTCAACTTAACTCTTTATTTGTCTATTTGCGCGCACTAGTTATTACATTTATCTTTGTACATCGTACCTCGTTCGTGGTCGACACGGCTCGATTTTAAAATGTCGGACGGATATCGGCAATCGAAAATAGTAAAAAATAAAAAGAATATATTCCAATTTTCCTACATATAAACATAATAGAAATGTTATAAACTAATTCTCGATTAAATATTTTTAGAATAAGATATATTTATATGTACATACAAGAACAAATTTGTATACCAAATGTGTATACCAGTTTATATCCCATAGGTGAATGTCCATTTTGGTTACACGAGTTCGTTTCATTGCATGTGTTTTATATTTTACATAACGACAATTCAGTATTTCTGTGACCAAGGCGCGAGATGCGTCGAAACGTCAGATTATACAATCGATTTTAATATGTTTGTTTTGTGTTAGTACACTAAGTGAACGTGATTAATGTAAAAACAGCCTCTATCCCCAAACAATAAACAATTTTTAGTGAAAGTTAAGAATTGTGTTTTCTTTCAAATATATAACAAGGCGAATTATAACCAAAGCATCAATCTATATATATATATATATATATATATATATATATATATATATATATATATATATATATATATATATATATATATATATATATATATATATATATATATTAGGGTGTCCCTTATTTTTCGAAGTTTTTTTTTTTGAAACGCATACGTTCTAATTTTGTTTATTCTATTATAAAACACTCGCAAAACCAATTTTACGTCATTCGGAGTTTATTAACCCGTGCCGACTTGCCGTGAAACATCAAATCAAGCCGGCCGGCCGGCCGCTCACTGAATAGGGGTAGTTCCGATATCCATATGCTTGTGATTTTATACTCCAAAATTAGTAGCAGCTTTAGTCAGACGTCAGCTAATACCATATCTAATGTAAAAGACCATGAATTGAAGAAAAACCCGGTTATTCGCACGATAATCGCACCTATCTGCGTCAGCGCGTAGAATTAGGTGGGAATAGTGGCGTGTTACTGCACGAATTTGTCAGTGCAATATCACTTGGTGCATCGTGAAAACGAATGTTTATACTTTATAGCGACCGCATTACACAGCCTAAAATTTGTTAAAGATGCCACTACAATTGAGAAGTGCTACAAAAAATATATTTTTAGTGGGAGAAATAAATCACTACCGTCAAATCGACAAGTACTCGCAGTTTTATTTTTTAATATTCGTGAAGTTAATTTAACAGTTAATGAAAGCGCGTAATCCGTGAGTGTACTATATTTTGGGAAAAGGCAAGAATACCCACAAGGTCACTCCCTAATTGTGTAAAAAAGCTCGTGCACCTCTATCATGTTTGGAGAGAATTACAAAAAAATTCGAAGAAAACTACGGATGTTTATAAGCGCCGCGAAGAGGATTTTCAGAACGATTTGGATAATTTATTTGATGTGGCACATGATGATGCCCTTCAGAGAATGAAGATCGAGGTGGATAAAGTTTTTTTTACAGCGTCAAAGAGAACCAGGACGGCCGGGCTGCTTAGCGGGTGTAGATAAAAACTAGCGGAAAAGGAAGCAAGGGTGAGCCACAGGAAAACACAAGAAGAGAAAAGACGACTTACATACAAGTCATCGGCAATACCATGTACCTCGTCAGCATCATCCGAATTTGTAATAACCCAAGAACACGACGATACATTTTCCATCTCCGATAAAAGTCGTGAAGAGGATGTGCCGACTTCATGCGAAATAACGCAAGGTCTACCACAAAACGAGGAAGAAAAGACATTGTTACTCCAAAATTAGTTGCAGCTTTAGATAGATGTCAGCTAAGTATAAGAGACTCCGTTTATATTCTTCAAGCTACAGTGGAGGCACTTGGACATAATATTGACGAATTTCCAATCAACAAATCCTCGATTCAACGTATTCGGACAAATACGAGAAAAGAAAGAACAGAAGCTATTAAATCCGATTTTAAAACTGATGTACCAGAAGTCGTGACTGTTCATTGGGAAGGCAAATTGTTACCCGGCCTGGACGTAAGAAGTTCCAAAGAAGAACGACTTCCTGTTGTAATTTCGTTTGGAAATAGGGAACAACTTCTTGCTGTGCCTAAACTCGAAACTCTACTGGTAAGGAGCAAGCTAAAGCTGTTTTGAGAGCAATTAATGACTGGGACCTGGATGATAAAGTGCAGATAATGTGTTGTGACACAACAGCATCTAACACAGGTCGCTTCAATGGTGCATGTGTGCTCTTGGAACAAAAACTAGAAAGAGATTTGTTACTTTTCGGTTGCCGACATCATATTTATGAACTGGTATTAAGAAGTGTATTTGAAGCGAAAATCCATCAAGTAACAATAAGCCCAGACATACCTCTGTTTCAAAAGTTCAAAAATAATTGGAAGAACATTGACCCTACTAACATTCAAACTTGTACTGACATTGTAACAGAACATTTGAATAACACGGAAATTGACAGCTTATTTAACTTTTATTACGCTGAACTACAAAAAGCAATTGTAAGGGATTCCTACCGCGAACTTATAGAGCTATCTATTATATTTTTGGGGGGAGATGTTGACAAGAATCTAAAAATAGGCCTCCTGGTGCAATGCATCAAGCCCGGTGGATGGAAAGAGCAATCTATTCAGTGAAAATATTTTTATTGCGTTCCCAGGTTAAATTAAGCAACAAGGACAAACAAGGACTACAAGATATCTGTTTGTTTATTACAACGACGTATGTTAAGCCATGGCTTCAATGCAGTTCGGCGGTAATGGCGCCATATCAAAATTTGTGCTTTCTTAAAACATTAAAGGATTACGAAAAAGTGGACAAGTCAATTTCTAAAGCAGCCTTAAGCAAATTTTCCCAACATTTATACTATTTAACGGAGGAAATAGTCGCTTTATCGCTTTTCGATGACAAAGTTGATGTCCAAACAAAAACGAAGATGGTAATTAACCTAAAGAAGGAAAGTCTATCGGATTTGGGAAAAAGATATGTTTCATCGTAGGAAGAAATGCGCAACTCAATGTATGGTAAGTTATTTTGATCTTTTACACATTTATTTTTGTTATTATATTTATTTTTCTTATTGACCTAGACAAAACGATGGATGGTTGTGTCTATTAGGAGTAAAAATCTGTTTTCCCGCTTGAAAATAAACGACACTTTTCTTGAGGAGTGTCCTTCTACATGGGATAGCAATGCATCGTTTCTAGAAGCCAAAAGATCAGTTCTTCCTTTAAAAGCAGTAAATGATACATCTGAAAGGGCTGTCAAATTGATACAAAACTTTCATGGGCTAATAACCGCCGAGGAAGAACAAAAGCAATTCCTTTTACGTTGTGTGCAGGAACATAGACAATTGTATCCCGACTGTAAAAAAGAAAATCTGAAAAAAAAAATATCCACAATAATTTTTATTTTTGTTGCTGTAATTTTAAATAAATATTCGTATTTAAATGCTTGTTTTATTATTTTCAAATTATATTATTCCGTAAAAGTTAAATAATTGCATATTAAAGACAGGATGTCAAAAATGCTTCATATAACTTTTCCATTTTCTTTTTACGGTCTACGCGGCACGGGTTACCATCATCTCAGGGGGATAATTTTGTACAACTGAGTAAGTCATAGCGCTAATAAAATAATTACAGGGTATGCGTAACGATCTAAGAAAAATTTTTTTTTTGACCCATGTAAGGGACACCATATATATATATATATATATATATATATATATATATATATATATATATATATATATATATATATATATATATATATATATATATATATATATATATATATATATATATATATATATATATATATATATATATATATATATATATATATATATATATATATATATATATATATATATATATATATATATATATATATATATATATATATATATATATTAAATTATCAGCGGTGAATTTAAACAAATAGAGATTTTTTTTCGGGCATATAAAAAATGCGGTTGCATTTTAGATGGCGGATATGCCCGAAAAAAAAATCTCTATTTGTATATATATATATATATATATATATATATATATATATATATATATATATATATATATATATATATATACTTCTTACTGCCGTTAATAATTATATATTGGAGTGGTTAAGAGGATGTCGGCTGGATTACTCAATAAAACTATACTCTTCTCACATATGTCAAGCTTTCGGTGCGTTTATTCATCACCTTCATCAGGACTCTACAATGTTGTTACAAGAACACAGTTAATCACATGAAACAAGTGAAAATACATAAATACACTTTAAAACCGTCATTTGATAACCTTACTTACATGTAAATTTGAGGTTATAGCGCTTATGACATGCCATCTACCAAACAGTAAAATCTAACCGCGTACAAGATTCCGGATACCTATCTTTTTCTTTCTTCTACTACTCTGAACAAATAATCACACAATTAGTTGGATGTCAATAGAAAATTAAGCAAGCATTACAATTTGTATACAAAACCACACCAGCATCTATCACCGCCCGGCCATTTTGACTTGTTTACCTCGTCCCTCCACTCGACACCGTGCTGCGCGCCAGATTTGAATTTCAACCAGGCCTCCCCTCACTCTGTAAACTCTCCGTTCCCTATCTCCTGATTTGTATCTGATGTATTTCATCAATCCCGTTCTCTGGTACAGCTGTTATCATATCATCCACAAACTTCTTAATAAATGGCAATCTGTAAGTTAATTTAGGTATACAACAATCCAGCAAGGCATCCATCACATACTGTGCCAATATTGGACTCAACTTGGATCCCATTGCGCAACCAAATGCTTGTTTGTAATAAACCCCTTTGAACATGAAACAGTTGTTATCCAACACAAACTCTACCAACCTGAAAAAATGCTCTTCAGTTAGATTATTCGCGTGCCCTTTGATGTCCTCCCACCTTTCATGTATAACTCGTTTTATCAGCTCTTTCGAAATATTCCCAAATAAATTCACCACGTCCAAGGAGATGACAATATACCCCTGTGGAATTATCTTTCCTTTCATAAACTCTGCAAACTTGTAAATGTCTCTTGTATAATAGTCATTTTCCTTGTCATACGCATTGTCAAGAATGTGTGCTACCTGTTTTGCGATGTTTCTTGTTGGTCCCTGGACACCTGAAATAATCGGTCTCATTGGAACATCAGGTTTGTGAATTTTGGGGTTTCCGTAGAGTCTGGGACTTACAGAATTGTATAGTTTTAGTTTTTTACCTTCCATTGCTGTTAACATTCTTACTTCCATCAACTCTCCTATCATTTTGTTTGCTTGGTTTTCTATCTTTTGCGTTGGATCACTTCTAAGTCTCTCGAATATCGTCTCATCTTCCAGTAATAAACTGATTTTCCTGTCCTAATCCTCATCAGACATTAATACTGTTGTGCCACCCTTATCGCTCTGTAATACAGTTATATTCCTATTAGCCTTTAAATATTGCTTTGTTTTTCTGTAATTATCATTAATTGGTGTTGGTTTAAATTGATTGCATGCAAGGTGATTGGTTATGATGTTGGTTACCTTGGCTCTGTATGAATCTTTCTTATTTTCCTCAATGTGACTCATTATCTGCTCCACATCCGCTAACAGCCTTCCTATCGGGATCTCACTTTTTTCCATCTTCAGTGCGAATTTTGGACCCAATGCCAGTGTGTTTACTACATTGTTTGGAATTTCCTCCATGGTCATGTTCTTTATCCACTCCTCAGACACTCCTACGTTACGTCCTTGCTCATTTTCTAACTTTTTTATCTTAATCAAATTTGCTTGCTTAATTAGCTGAAACTTACCATTGTACAATGTCTCTTGTCTATTAATAAACTCCCTAACTACCAAATCATCTACATAATCTAAACTATCTACTATGCTACGTTGTTTCCTCAAAATTATTTCTATTTTACCTATTGTGTATTGAATCTCGAAATTTAGAACTCTTAAAATTACCTTATCGTTAAATTCACTAATTTTCTTCATTAATTTTCGTTGATTGTTGTCGTAACACTTAAATAAGTGTTTTGTGTTTTGCGATATGTGATTTGGTTTTAAACCCTTCCTCTTGCACTCGTGTAGAAAAATCCTCTGATTTCTGGCTGCCGCTAGCTTGATGTTCAATTTACTCCATCTTTTCATCTTCATAGTTGTGTTGATGTCGTACCTTGCTGTTGTTTCTTCATAAAACCCCATTATCTATATATCAATACTTCTTACTGCCGTTAATAATTATATATTGGAGTGGTTAAGGGGATGTCGGCTGGATTACTCAATAAAACTGTACTCTTCTCACAAATGTCAAGCTTTCGGTGCGTTTATTCATCACCTTCATCAAGACTCTACAATGTTGTTACAAGAACACAGTTAATCACATGAAACAAGTGAAAATACATAAATACACTTTAAAACCGTCATTTGATAACCTTACTTACATGTAGATTTGAGGTTATAGCGCTTATGACATGCCATCTACCAAAGAGTAAAATCTAACCGCGTACAAGATTCCGGATACCTATCTTTTTCTTTCTTCTACTACTCTGAACAAATAATCACACAATTAGTTGGATGTTTATAGAAAATTAAGCAAGCATTACAATTTGTATACAAAACCACGCCAGCATCTATCACCGCCCGGCCATTATATATATATATATATATATATATATATATATATATATATATATATATATATATATATATATATATATATATATATATATATATATATATATATATATATATATATATATATATATATTTTGTGACTAAGCCTCTACACCCAAAATAAACAATTTATGACTTTGAATTGTGTTTTTAATACTATAACAAGGCTAAAGTGAAAAATTTTTAATCCTATATATATATATATATATATTTCTTCTTAATCCCGGACAAGCCCCCAATTTTGTGGGATTTTGGGTATAGAAACAACGAGACAGATAGAAAATGTCCTGCTAATTTAGTGCTAATCAATTTCAGTGAATTTAACCAAAGCTTGTTAATGCAAAGAAAATTGATATAATTTTTTTAATGCAAATGGCGCAAGTTCTTTAATTTTATTAGAAATACATTGTATGTTGATATGATGATTTTCTATGTAGGTATTTCTCCACTGGGTCATAACTCTCTCACCGCACGCTGTGGTTGAAAATCGCAATCTAGCATAGTGTATAGCCAAATACCTTGATAAAACAGGTAGAAATTAAAAAAATACGTTACAGAGAACATAGACAAATTAACTGTACATTTAGAAATAACTACAAAGGAAACCAGTTACAGTAAACACCATAACTAAAGTCAAATGCGATGTACTTGTACGATTTGTATGAAATAATAGAAACATCTAAAACAAGCTGATAATATGATAAACAAGAATAGAATACCGTATTAAGTGGTCATCTTCTAGACACTATAATACGCACATAGCATATCTCAGAATAACGACTATGCTCTCAATTTTTATAAAATTGCTTTCTAGATAGAGGTAAACAAAAGGCAATTAAACGAGAGTAATTTTACAATGTATATAATCACAAATATTTACATTATGATGTAATAGTAGGATGGTGGGTACTTGGATATATATATATATATATATATATATATATATATATATATATATATATATATATATATATATATATATATATATATATATATATATATATAAATCCTCCTCGGATTTGAGGAGGATGTCGTCGAGGATGTCGTGACTGAAGCTCCAAATGGTGACGTTGGTCTCCCTGATTAAGGTCCCTTTTGTTGAGTTCTCCATTGAGTTTCTATCCTTTCTCTTTGGCTATACCGTACTGACGAGGACTAATAAGTCCGAAACACGTGTCTACGGTTGCATTTAAGATAGCGGTTATGCCCAAAAAAAAGATAATCCTTTTTACTATATTTATATTTAGATTTCACCGCAAACAATACCTTTTTTCCTTTATGTTGTACCAGGGCTAAGGTTGCACCTCGGGGTGTACTTGTTGCCTCGGCGCGACGTTACTTCTTGTCCTCAAATCCGAGGATGTCGTGACTGAAGCTCCAAATGGTGACGTTGGTCTCCCTGATTAAGGTCCCTTTTGTTGAGTTCTCCATTGAGTTTCTATCCTTTCTCTTTGGCTATACCGTACTGACGAGGACTAGTAAGTCCGAAACACGTGTCTACGGTTGCATTTAAGATAGCGGTTATGCCCAAAAAAAAGATAATCCTTTTTACTATATTTATATTGTAACGATAGTGCCTTGCATAGGCGCGGACTGGCGTCGCCGCGGCGCGGGAATGTTCGAGAAGAAGCCAGAGTGAGCGAGAGTGCGACTCCCCGATATAGAATATTCCGGCGGACTCGGGAAGGAGTGCGGCGTGGACAGACAGGCGCGCGGGCTGGTCGCGAAGAGTCTAGAAAGGCCAGGAATTATCACGAAGGTCGAGACGCGGGCTATATAAGCGCGTAACGGACGCCGGAGAGTCAGTTTTTGCCTGGAAGCGCTACGAGTGAATACCAAGAGATCCACATAGCGACAGTGTGCAAATAAATAAGTGCTGTATTTACATAAATAGAGTTATTATAGTTATAAATAGAGTTGTGATTTTTAGTAGTATTTAAAATAAATAAATTCTACACACACTGGACGTTTTCTTCGAGCCCAAAACGTAACAACTGGTGTCAGAAGTGGGATTGAAGAAAATGTAAGTGACAAGTGCGTGTAGTGATCATGGCCACCTTGGACAATTTAAAGGTGAAGGATTTGCGACAGGAGTTGGAGGATCGTGATCTGGACACGTCTGGAAAAAAAGAAGATCTTAAGAAGAGGCTATCAGAATATCTAATATCGATAGGCGAAGATCCAGACACGTACGTATTCGAGAGTCTCGAAATGAAGCTTCTCGAAATAAAGCTTCTAGAAAATTCTAGAAACATCGAAACCAAGCTTCTAGAAAATTCGCAAATTCTTGAAACGAAGATGCAAGAAAATTCTCAAAACATCGAGAGACTGCAAGAGAAGCTTCTAGAAAGTTCGCAAAATCTCGAAATCAAACTGCATGAGAAACTTCTTGAAAATGCTCAAAACCTTGAAGAGAAGGTTCTAGAAAATTCTCGAAGCCTCGAATTCAAGGTGAGAAGTCTGGAAGAGCAGCTACACGAGGAACTTCTAGAACATAAAGGAAACCTTGATAACAAGGTGAGAAGTCTGGAAGAGCAGCTTCAAGAAAATCTGAAGATTGTGGACAATAAAATAAAAGAAATTGCTGAAAAAGCAGACAAAGACGACATACTGAATGCGAAAAAGTTCCAAGTAACTGCGACGGATTCCGGGATAAGGGAGGCCAAGTCCTGCATTAAACCACCAACCTTTGATGGGACCACATCATGGGATAACTACAAGAAACAGTTTGAGGCAGCTGCTAGGGCTAATGGATGGACAACGCAGGAGAAAGCTATTTCTTTGACTATGGCGTTGCGCGGCAATGCGGTGGACATTCTTCAGACTTTGCCCGAATCCGAGTTGAACGACTTCGAAAAGTTAGTGAAGGCAGTCGAGGTGAGATACGGCCACGCTCATCTCGAACAAGTATTTCAACTCCAGCTGAAGAATAGAATCCAAAAATCGTCGGAAACCCTACAGGAATTTCAATCAGACATTGCCCGCCTGGTCAGGTATGCCTACCCGAATGCCCCAGAAACCCTTCTGGAAACTCTTGGGGTCCATGCCTTTGTGGATGGCATAAGAGATGTGCAAATACAGCAGGCACTCAGAATGGCACGACCCAGGACGATCGCCGATGCATTGACCCATGCCTTAGAAGTGGAGGTAGCCAAAGAAACATCCAGGGGACATGCACGACTTCGGGGTGTCGAGCTGGAGGAAAATGGGAGAAGGTCCCTGCGCTGCTGGCACTGTGGTGAATTAGGCCATACCAGGAACAAGTGCAAGAAGTTTCTGGAGAGCATGGCCAAAAAGAAGCAGGAAAACTAAAAAGGGTCGATGCGAGGGGGCAACCATCGACTCGTGCCAAACACGCCCCACTGAGCGTTAAGGTGGCGACATTGCAGCATTTGTTGACAAGCCTATTCGTCGATGGAAAGATCAACGGACGACCGGGCTCATTACTGCTGGATACTGGCGCTACCAAAACCATTGTAAGACCGGATGTCATAAACCCCAAGCGGATAAAGTCCTCCAAGTGGAAGTTGAGGACGGCAACAGGAGAAAGAGCGACAGTCCTAGGAGAAACCCGAGCCACTATCGAGATTGGAAATTCTTCATTGGAGCACGATGTGCTGGTTGCTGACATCGAAGATGAAGTGATTCTCGGTATGGATGTGATGAATTCCTACGGCTTCCAGCTGGACCTGAAACAGGGCCTTTTGAAGATTGGTTTGGAAGAACATGTCCTGTATCAAAGGGGAGACATCCGAGCCAGAGTGCTTCTCAAGGATGACATAGTTCTTGCGGCAAGAAGTGAAGCTATTGCAACGGCCACTTGGGATAAGAACATCACACAAACCAAGGTAGTACTCATGGAGCCAGCGTACCGGCACGGGAGGCTGGAAAAGGGCATAGTAGTAGGCAAGGCTTTGGTGGCGACAGACGGTAATGTACCAGTACGCCTTATGAACCTGAACGACTACGCAGTATCCCTGAAGAGAGGAGTTGTAGTAGGATACTGCTCAGCTATCTCCGCCGTCGTCCGTAACACCGAGGCGTGTGAGGTTGCCCCTTCCCAAGCACCCAAAAGTATGCCAGACTTGCTACCGCCAATTAGCAAGTCCCTGTCAAGTCACCAACGACAGAAAGTTTACCATCTGCTTCAACAATACCGGGACATTTTTCAAATTAATGGAGACCCAAACGGACGTACTGCGATAGTAAAGCACAGAATTGACACAGGTGATTCCAGACCCATTAGACAAGCCGCACGAAGATTACCGCTGGCTAAACGCGAAGAAGCCGAACAAATAATTCAGGACATGAAGAACGAAGGAGTGATTAAACCTTCCAACAGTCCATGGGCATCGCCGGTGGTGCTTGTTAAGAAGAAAGACGGCTCCACTAGATTCTGTGTAGATTACAGACAACTGAACAACGTCACCAAAAAGGACAGCTATCCACTGCCTAGAATAGATGACACCTTGGATACTCTGGCAGGATCAGAATTGTTCTCCACACTAGATCTCAAGAGTGGATATTGGCAGGTCGAACTGCAAGACGAGGATAGGGAAAAGACCGCATTCACCGTAGGGTCGGGTCTTTGGGAGTTTACCGTGATGCCCTTTGGTCTTTGCAACGCCCCTGCCACGTTTGAGCGACTTATGGAGAATGTCTTACGTGGCCTGTCCTGGGAAACCTGCCTAGTCTATTTGGACGACATAATAGTTGTCGGTAAGACATTCGAAGACCACTTGAAGAACTTGGAGAACGTTTTCCGAAGACTTAGAGCTGCCAACTTAAAGTTGAGTCCAAAAAAATGTCACATACTTCAAGAAAAAGTAAACTACCTTGGCCATGTTGTCTCAAAAGATGGAGTCGCTGTTGACCCTGTTAAAATTAAGGCGATTAGAGACTGGCCTGTGCCTAGAGATAAACATGAGATAAGGAGTTTTCTTGGACTTTGCACCTACTACAGACGATACGTACCAGGATTTGCCGATATAGCCAAACCCCTGACTAAACTTACAGAAGATGCCCGACAATTCTGCTGGGATGAAGAATGTCAGTTATCATTCGAGCTTTTGAAGCAACGTCTTATCAGTGCACCAATATTGTGTTACCCGTTGCCCGAAGGCAAGTTCATCTTGGATACCGATGCCAGTAATGTTGGATTGGGAGGCGTCCTATCACAGCTTCAGGACGGCGACGAGAAGGTCATCGGTTACTTTAGTAAAGTTCTTTCTAAGCCCGAAAGGAATTACTGTGTCACAAGAAAAGAATTGCTGGCAGTCGTTAAATCTGTGGAACACTTTTACAAGTACCTTTACGGCAGGAAGTTCTTACTAAGAACAGACCACGCTGCGCTTAGATGGCTGCTTCAGTTTAAAAATCCAGAGGGGCAAGTAGCCAGGTGGATAGAAAGGCTGCAACAATACGACTTTGACATTGAGCACAGGGCAGGAAGGATTCACTGGAATGCCGACGCACTTTCTCGAAGACCTTGTCCACTGGATTGCGAACACTGTTGCCGAGTAGAGAGAAAGTGCGCCGTCGTAGATAGAACCACTGCCGTGGATGAAGATTGGTCAACGGAACGATTGATTGCTGACCAGAAAAACGACCCCGATCTAAGACTTCTGTTTGATTGGAAGGAAAATGGACAGCGACCGAACTGGCAGGAAGTGGCTCCCGGTTCTTCGGCGCTAAAATCTTATTGGGCTCAGTGGGACTCGATTACAATGGAGGACGGACTATTAAAGAGAAAAATAGAAAATGATGATGGTACAACTTACACATTACAACTATTGGTACCAAAGAATAGGATCCCACAGGTGCTGTCGCATATCCACGATGGTACATCCGGAGGACATTTTGGTATCCGAAAAACCGTCGAGAAGATAAAAGAGCGGTTTTACTGGTCGGGTTACCAAGACAATGTCAAGGAGTGGTGCCGCAAATGTAAAGTTTGCGCCGAGAGTAAAGGACCCCAGAAGAAGCCACGAGCACCGATGAGGCCATACAACGTTGGTAGTCCTTTTGAACGAATAGCCATCGATGTCGCAGGCCCCTTCCCCGAGACCGACAACGGCAATAAATACATCGTGGTAGTGATGGACTACTTCAGTAAATGGACCGAAGCGTATGCCCTTCCTGACCAGACAGCAGCTTCAATCGCAGACGTCCTCGTGAAAGAGCTGATTTGCCGCTTTGGTGTCCCGCTGCAGATCCACTCAGACCAGGGCAGGAATTTCGAGAGTGAACTTTTTACTAAGGTGTGCGAGTCCTTGGGAATACAGAAGACCAGGACTACCCCGTTACACCCCCAGTCGGATGGCATGGTGGAAAGGATGAACAGAACCATGGGAAAATACCTTTCCAAGGTGGTTGCCGATCATCAGAGAGACTGGGACAACCACATCCACCTGTTTTTGCTAGCTAACAGGTCAGCTGTACAGGAAAGCACTGGTCGAAGTCCCGCCAGCATTTTATTTGGCAGAGAACTCAAGCTGCCCTGTGACCTGAAGTTTGGATCGAAACCTGGAGATGATGTTGCGGGTGAGGACTATGTGACCGACCTCAAAAGGAAGATGGACGATATTCACCAGCACGTGAGGCAGAACCTTCAGGACGCGAGCGAACGGATGAAAGACCGATACGACGTAAGAGGTAAGCAGGGAGGTTATCAACAAGGAGACCTGGTGTGGCTGTACAATCCTCGGCGCAGAAAAGGACTTTCGCCCAAACTTCAACGAAACTGGGAAGGTCCTTTTGAGATCGTTAAGCGGATAAACGACGTGGTGTACCGGATTAAGAAGCTTCCCTCAGGAAAACCAATGGTCGTCCACTTCAATCGTCTGGCACCGTATGAGGCCACCAACGTTGACGAAGAACGCTTGAACCAGATAGGTAGAGAAGACGAACTAGAGAAGTTCCTTGCTGAGTTCTCAACTGGCCGCAAGGTGCGGTATGGTGTCACGACGGAAGAACGTCATGACCTCTTTGCGATGCCGGATGATTATTCGTTGGCTCATTGCGTAGGAAGCGATCTGCTTATGCGAAAAGGAATAGCCACGGTTTTTCGAAGGAAATTTGGGCAGATTCAAAAACTGAAGGAGCAACAGCCGGAGATCGGAAAAGTCCTTGAGTTGGAAACAAACAAAAGGCACATTTACTATTTGGTGACCAAAAATTCCTCGTTTGCCAAGCCAACTTACAACTCGATGTGGGCATCACTTCTGGATCTGTTGTGTTCTTGTTAAATGGTGAAAATAAATTAGCCATACCAAAGCTGGGATGCGGACTGGACGGGCTGGACTGGAGGGTAGTGAGGAACACGAGCTCGAGACTATCTTCAAGGACACCTCTATCCAGATTGTCGTCTGTTGTTTTAATCTGCGACCCCGCTTGCCAACTGAGAAAAGTGTCCAGTGCTATTTTTACAGTACGGGCACCTGCACTAAAGGACCTGACTGCCAATACCTCCATGGGGATGCTGTTTCGGGGCGAAACAGTCTAAGAGGGGGGCAATGTAACGATAGTGCCTTGCATAGGCGCGGACTGGCGTCGCCGCGGCGCGGGAATGTTCGAGAAGAAGCCAGAGTGAGCGCGAGTGCGACTCCCCGATATAGAATATTCCGGCGGACTCGGGAAGGAGTGCGGCGTGGACAGACAGGCGCGCGGGCTGGTCGCGAAGAGTCTAGAAAGGCCAGGAATTATCACGAAGGTCGAGACGCGGGCTATATAAGCGCGTAACGGACGCCGGAGAGTCAGTTTTTGCCTGGAAGCGCTACGAGTGAATACCAAGAGATCCACATAGCGACAGTGTGCAAATAAATAAGTGCTGTATTTACATAAATAGAGTTATTATTGTTATAAATAGAGTTGTGATTTTTAGTAGTATTTAAAATAAATAAATTCTACACACACTGGACGTTTTCTTCGAGCCCAAAACGTAACAATATTTAGATTTCACCGCAAACAATACCTTTTTTCCTTTATGTTGTACCAGGGCTAAGGTTGCACCTCGGGGTGTACTTGTTGCCTCGGCGCGACGTTACTTCTTGTCCTCAAATCCGAGGATATCGTGACTGAAGCTCCAAATGGTGACGTTGGTCTCCCTGATTAAGGTCCCTTTTGTTGAGTTCTCCATTGAGTTTCTATCCTTTCTCTTTGGCTATACCGTACTGACGAGGACTAATAAGTCCGAAACACGTGTCTACGATTGCATTTAAGATAGCGGTTATGCCCAAAAAAAGATAATCCTTTTTACTATATTTATATTTAGATTTCACCGCAAACAATACCTTTTTTCCTTTATGTTGTACCAGGGCTAAGGTTGCACCTCGGGGTGTACTTGTTGCCTCGGCGCGACGTTACTTCTTGTCCTCAAATCCGAGGATGTCGTGACTGAAGCTCCAAATGGTGACGTTGGTCTCCCTGATTAAGGTCCCTTTTGTTGAGTTCTCCATTGAGTTTCTATCCTTTCTCTTTGGCTATACCGTACTGACGAGGACTAATAAGTCCAAAACACGTGTCTACGGTTGCATTTAAGATAGCGGTTATGCCCAAAAAAAAGATAATCCTTTTTACTATATTTATATTTAGATTTCACCGCAAACAATACCTTTTTTCCTTTATATATATATATATATATATATATATATATATATATATATATATATATATATATATATATATATATATAGAACGAGCAACACGAAGCTGTCATATTCATGACGAACGCTTCTACCACTGCAAATTCTTGTATATTCATTCATCTATCATACTCGACATTACTTACTAAAGCAAAGTTTGCACGCGATATCATTCGGTAACTCTATTTTCCAACCTATGCGCATTTGGAAACAATTTTTAAACCACGTCAAGATACATACTTACCTTAAACTAGTACAATTCATGAATTGGGTGAGCATGTAAACATTAAAAGTACGGCATATATCGTAGCCAAACATAAAATTGCTTTCTAAATCGAGGTAAGCAAAAGGCAATTAAACGAGAGTAATTTTACAATGTATATAATCACATAGATTTACATTATGGTAGATTTGCTACAGACTATATTGCTTAGACAGAGATTTTGCGGTTGGAAGTTTGTGTTGCTTATGTATCATTGTAATAATTGGGGATTTCAGCTGCATCCATATTTTGTTCATTGTAATTTGAGATAAATTGTATGTGATGCCAGATATGTGAATGGTGATACTGTCTGACCTTTTCACACGCATGGGTATGATTTGCTTAGAAGACTCGTAAATCTTTCTTTTTTATGGCCCAAATCAGTAGGGCCCTTTCGTTAAGTGCTTTGTGTCTTGATATTTTGTGCGTGTGTTATTTGCTTAATTATAAATTATGGTATCGTGGACCGAGATAGTTTATACATGAGAGGTATAAGTTCAACATAAAAAGATGGAGAGAAAAACATTCTGTAGAGAACAGTCGAGATTAACAGCCGACATTCGGCATTCTACTTAAGATGTAGTCTTTTTTAATTTATTTTTATAATGTAACTTAGTGTAGTGTTTTGTGAATGGTAAGCTGATTATTATTTCCTCCTTTGTGTTTTCACTTCTTTGTATTTTTACGAGAATCTAACAGCTCCTCTAGATGGTAATTTTAAGGATGAATTAAGTGTTTCTTTTATATTTTTTATTCATTCATTTTTATGTTTTTTTAATTTAATAAATTTGTTATTTTGTTGAGAAGTGTTTTCCTTTGAGTTAAATATCAATATGAGTAGTTTAATTAGTTTTGCCTGCTAAAATGCTGCACTGGTCCCATTGCAAGAACTCACGTGCAGAGCGAGTGTAAGAGCAATAATAGTGGTGGCTTGTGTTTGGGGGGTCGTGGTGTTTGACTTTAAATGTTTTAGAACATTTTTTTGTCATGCACTAATCGCATTCCAAGAACCCACCATCCTACTATTACATCATAATGTAAATATTTGTGATTATATACATTGTAAAATTACTCTCGTTTAATTGCCTTTTGTTTACCTCTATCTAGAAAGCAATTTTATAAAAATTGAGAGCATAGTCGTTATTATGAGATATGCTATGTGCGTATTATAGTGTCTAGAAGATGACCACTTAATACGGTATTCTATTCTTGTTTATCATATTATCAGCTTGTTTTAGATGTTTCTATTATTTCATACAAATCGTACAAGTACATCGCATTTGACTTTAGTTATGGTGTTTACTGTAACTGGTTTCCTTTGTAGTTATTTCTAAATGTACAGTTAATTTGTCTATGTTCTCTGTAACGTATTTTTTTAATTTCTACCTGTTTTATCAAGGTATTTGGCTATACACTATGCTAGATTGCGATTTTCAACCACAGCGTGCGGTGAGAGAGTTATGACCCAGTGGAGAAATACCTACATAGAAAATCATCATATCAACATACAATGTATTTCTAATAAAATTAAAGAACTTGCGCTATTTGCATTAAAAAAAATATATCAATTTTCTTTGCATTAACAAGCTTTGGTTAAATTCACTGAAATTGATTAGCACTAAATTAGCAGGACATTTTCTATCTGTCTCGTTGTTTCTATACCCAAAATCCCACAAAATTGGGGGCTTGTCCGGGATTAAGAAGAAATAATCGACAGAAGAACATGTGAGAAAGTGGGTTGGGCCGAGCGCATCAGTGGTGAGGCTGATGCGCATCAGTTTGAGAAGGATGTGACGTCGTCTGGAGTGCCGAGCGCTGTGTGTCAAATCGGTAGCTGTCGGAGCGTCGGCGTCGGTGTGGTGATTGATAGAATTCAGCAAACATTGGAAGATGAAAATGAGTATGTACATTATGGGGCAAGTACTAGTACGCCTGTGGCAGTGAAGGCATATACAAATGCAATGGGTTGCGAAATGTTGCAGCTGGATGGTGGAAAGGAAAGTATTGCAGATGGAATGTGACTGATCCAGTGGGAACGCGAACTATTAGAACGCGAAAGAGAGATGTTAGAACGTAATTGCCCTTTAATCACTTTGGGGCAACAGCCAGTATGAATCAGATTGTTCAACGCATATTTATTTTTCTTCTATTTTAACAGTTTATTATACCACCGCGACTTGTAATTGACCATTTACAACAAACGTTTGATCTCGTCAAGTATTTAGTTATGTCTGCGTCAAGTGTTGACGGTTGATATTTGGCTTCCGTTGTTTTATCACCATTCTTGATATTTTGCAAATTTATAGATATTGAACTTGTACATCTTTTGAATTGATTGTCGAACAAAATATTTTACAAATTTATAGATTTTGAACTTGCATATTCTGTCAAACCTTACCATTTTTTATTTAATATTCTTTACGACTTTTACTTTACAGTTTACTACTTTAACCTTAATCTAACAGGCACTCATTGATGACTCTTAGTTGATCCTGATGACTGGTATATATTTTTATAACGCTCTAAGTAGCACTTACTGTTGTTTGCCACTTTCACATGTCTCTGCTTTTGTTACTAGCATATTACACTAACTCAAAACGCTTCCTTCTCGTAGGTCTTCTTCAGGAGAAATGCATTCTCGTATACTGGTTGAAAACATACGATACGTACTATGTTTTAAAGTTTACTCGATGGAATTTTAAGATTGTCGCACACTTCATGACCATATGTGGTATAATTTTTATAAATAATTTCATGATTTGAAAGTATAGCACCCGCGTGTCCCGCCATATGTCGCCAACATGGCAGCCATTTGTTAAAGATGAGAGATAGATTGCAACAATATTATAAGAACAAGCGTACTGCAAAATACTGAAACAGAAACTTATATTAAACAACGATGCAAAAAAGCTTACCAAGTTTTATTGGTATCATCAATGTATAGATGTTTCAAACTATGAAGATCACTGTTGTAATGCAACCAAATATACGCGGGTCAATTTATAAAATTGGTTGCATATGTCACGGTGATCTTGTTAGTTTAAAACTACTCTAACTACTTTCGAAAGTATTTTCGGTACATCAGTTTAGAATAAACTTATATAATATACCTACATATTCATCATATTTTCATATTTCCAACGTATTTCGTTAAAAACATAGGCCCACTTACAGCTAGCAAAATAGCAACAGGCAGTGCAAAGCATATAAAAAATGCACACTGAATTGATTTCAGAGAAACATCTAACCGGACAGCAACACGTTCTAAAAAATCGCCCATTAGACCAAGAGATATGTCGGTTTGTTAAATTAAATCTTATATATGTATTCAATGGTGTGTAACATACGAACTTGTTGTTGAACATGTACAGATATTGGTATTAACATTTTTATACACTCCCACTGCAGCCGATTGTCGCGTTTTAATGGACATCTATGTGGGTATTTATGTCTGTGAACCCGATAAAGAAAGTAAACGGTAAACGTAACAGCAACGATTTACAATTAAGGATTCAGGAACGTAACATTTCAAGGCCTAGTACTGTAGTATTACTACCACATGCGTCGATTTTGTATACATAAAAATGTTAATACCAATAGCAATCTAGCATAGTGTATAGCCAAATACTTTGATAAAACAGGTAGAAATTAAAAAAATACCTTACAGAGAACATAAACAAATTAACTCTACATTTAGAAATAACTACAAAGGAAACCAGTTACAGTAAACACCATAACTAAAGTCAAATGCGATGTACTTGTACGATTTGTATGAAGTAATAAAAACATATAAACATTAAATAAAAGTATATAAAAACATATAAACATATAAAACAAGCTGATAATATGATAAACAAGAATAGAATACCGTATTAATTGGTCATCTTCTTGACACTATAATACGCACATAACATATCTCATAATAACGACTACGCTCTCAATTTTTATAAGCGGTTTATCAAGTATGTAAATATTAAGAATTAGATAGTGATTATTCTATTCTAAACACACATGGCAATTGTTAGCCATTCATCAACAATTTAAAATAATATTGGCTATTCGGGGAGCCACAAATGAACATTCCCAGCAATCCTGTAGACAAAGTCGCCTATAATTCCTTTATGAAGAACTACATCGATCATGGGCATATGACACAATCCCGACGAATTTGGTTGCCTGTGATGCTGTTTGTAAAAATCTGCAATCTCTGTCTAAAATAAGTGTGGTCTTTGATGCCTCTGCTAAATCCCGGCCTCATTCGGATTTAATTGTTTCTCTGGATCCAAGTTACAAAGTAATGTATGTGATATAATCTTTAATATTCTTTATCATCAGATCGTCACTACCGATGTCACTACTCGATCTAGAAAGCAATTTTATGTTTTGCTACGACACATGTCGTACTTTTAAAGTTTACATGCTCACCCAATTCATGAATTGTACTAGTTTAAGGTAAGTATGTGTCTTGACGTGGTTTAAAAATTGTTTCCAAATGCGCATAGGTTGGAAAATAGAGTTACCGAATGATATCGCGTGCAAACTTTGCTTTAGTAAGTAATGTCGAGTATGATAGATGAATGAATATACAAGAATTTGCAGTGGTAGAAGCGTTCGCCATGAATATGACAGCTTCGTGTTGCTCGTTCAGTCCAAAGTTGCCTTCCAAATATCCTGCATCAAGCGCTTGGCGAAGAACACAACAGGAGAAATCCAACCCAATGGATAAAAAATGCGCGCTATGCAAGAAAGAACAGAACGCTTAGTAGCAGGCCTCTCTGAGGGAGTTACTATATAGGTAAAAGAATCTGATCCTGCATCAAACTGAAGACCTAAGATCTTAAAGCATGGAGAGTCTGAAGATGCGATGCTTAATGTAGCTTCACGATCTTCTGCCGGGATCTGTTCCAAAAATGCCTGCGAACTACTCGTCCACTTTTTGAGCGCAAAGCCACCGCTTTCCAAAAGCGCAACGAGTTCCTCCTCCAACTCAAGGGCTTCATCCAAAGTATCTGCTCCAGTAACTACATCATCGACATAGACGTCATGGCGAAGGACTTTAGAAGCAGACGGAAACCTGTGGTGTTCGTCGGAGGCAAGTTGTTGGATGACTCGCAGGGCCAGAAACGGAGCGCACGTAAGACATACGTGACTGTTTGCAGTTCAAACTCTTGAACAGGGTCGTTGGAACTATGTCCACAAGATATGCTGAAACTTTCGGTCGTTAGGGTTTATCAGAATCTGCCGATACATTTTGCAGATGTCGGTAGTGAAAACGATCTTATGACAACGAAAATTGGAGATGATATTACAGACATCACTCTGCAATTTGAGTCCCGGGAGAAGGGCATCATTGAGGGATACAATCAAATCTGATAGGGACTTAGATTTAACAGAGGCATCAAAGACCACTCGTATTTTAGAGAGAGATTGGAGATTTTTATAAACACAATGGTGAGGAATGAAATACGCACCGCTCTGTGGGATCTGTAACATATGCCCAAGATCGATGTAATCCTTCATAAAGGAATTATATGCGATGCGGAGAGGAGGATTTCGATTGAGACGAGATTCGAGATTGAACAGCCTAGTGTGAGCTAACTGACGGAAGTTACCGAAGTTCAGACGTAAGTCTCTCTTGAAGGGAAAAGAAGCGACATACCGACCTTCTGGGATGCGATAGTGTGATTTTACGAAATGGTTTTCGACTTCGATATCTTCGGGATTGCTAGGAATGTTTATCTCTGGCTCCTCCAAATGCCAAAACTGTTTTAATTTAGCCCGTAAATTGTCTAAGCCCTTGCGTGATTCGATAAAGAAGAGGCATCCTGTAACTTTCCTAAATGCACCCAACCAAAGGCGGTACTTATCGCCGACAAACCACAGGAAAGTGATAGAGATGGTTGACCTCGAAAGATCTGCGGAAACAAATCTGCGCCTAGTAAGAAATCTATTGGGCCAGGGCAGTCAAAACCGGGATCAGCCAGGGCTACATGCTAAAGATCAGATCGAATAGATTGGGACAACCGAGAAAGAGGGAGATCGGTTGTGATCTGAGGGAGAATTATCGCACGAGTGGATAATGCAATGGGAGGATCTCGTAGCGATTGTAACTCACAAAGAACCTTGCCCTTTGACCAAGAAATATTAGAATTACCTAATCCTAGAATGGGCGTACTCTTTCTATCGACGATTAAATTCAAACGGTTTGCGCATGATGACGTGATGAATGAGAGTTGGGACCCAGAATCAATCACCAATCGAATATTGAGAAAGTTACCAAACCCATCCTTTACTCGGGCAATAGCTGTACCCAATAAAACAGTAGAGTCTGACGAACAGGAAAGAGAGTGCGATACCGAAGAACTGAGTTTCTGCGAGACATCATTGGGGGTCGGAGAATAAGTGCGATTTGAATCCGAGGTGAAATGCAACAGTGAATGGTGTTTGCCGTTTCAAGTTCTACAGGTGAATTTGGATTTACACTCGTTCAGCAAATGGGAGTTTGCGAAACAATTGAAACACAGCCTGTGACTCCTTATAAAATTACGCCTTTGAGCAGAATTAAGGGATAAGAAATCTTCACAACTCGACAAACGATGGGAACCTTTGCAACGAGAGCATTTAGCGAAGGTTTCTGCAGAATAAAATGACCGTTTGGGAGCAGAGACGGTGACTTTCAGTTTGAAACTTGAACGGGATGAAGAATTAGATTGAGCCATTTCTAGCGCTTGACATCTCTCGCAAAAACGTCAAAAAATCATGCACGGTGGGAAACCTTTTCTCGGCAAACTTTAGTTCAAATTTCTCCCGCGTTGGGGAATCCACTCGTCTTAATAACAAAGAGAGTAAAATAAAATCTGAGAGATCTGGGATTCTCGAATTGCTTAAAGCCGACACATTATCATGAGCCATGTTATAAAACGTCTGGACGCACTGATAAGAACCATCCATAGGAGGCTTTAAATTCCAAAGAGATTCCAAATAATGAAGGGACAAAACTCGAGTATCGTTATACCTTCTCTTCTAGCACATTCGTCATCGTACCATTCCTTGCTTTTAGGTTCTCTTAAGAGCCCTATTTTTTTCGGTTGCTGCGCTTCTTATGCTGTTTTTTTATAATAGCCTATTCCTGCTCAATGTGTTCGCCTTTTTTTTCTTATTGCTTCCTCGTACTCTTATCTTCTTACGTTTCTTTTTAGACTTTCTATATTCCATCTTATTCTTCTATCTCTGTTGTATTTTTGTTTTATAATTTTCATTTTTAATTTTGTCACTAAAAGGAGGTAGTACGTATCTGCATTTGCTCCTCTATAAGACCTTGTATCATGGATGATTCTCTTCCATTTATTTGAAATCAGGGCATGGTCTATTTGAAGGTCCATGTCCTCAGCCCCCCACATTCAAAATTTAAAATTTTTATTATGTCAAAGTTTTGTGCTAGTTTTGTGCTGTTTTGTGCCGCAAACTAGAAGTTTTGCGCTCTTCTCGTTTTCGAGTTATACGCAAATTTAGTTGGGGGGCTGGAGACATGCCAGCCCCCCACATTCAAATTTTTAATTTTTTTCTGATGTCAAAGTTTTGTGCTAGTTTTGTGCCGTTTTATGCCGCAAACTGGAAGTTTTGTGCTCTTTTCGTTTTTGAGTTATAAGCAAATTTAGTTGGGGGGGCGGAGGACATGCTTCATTCAATTTTTGAAATTGAAACAAAATTTAACTTTTTTCGATGCCAAGGTATTGTGCTAGTTTTGTGCTGTTTTGTGCCGTAAACTAGAAGTTTTGTGCTCGTTTGGTTTTTGAGTTATAAACATTTTTCTGCATTGGAGCATTGTTGCTGTTGGCCATCGCGCCTGGGTGTTATGCGCGCCGGCCGCCTTTATTCAGCGCTACGTATTCTTATGGGTTTTATGGCTGTGTAAGCCGAATTAATAGTAGAACAATATGTGAAAATGATTATATATTGCTGCTAAAATGAATGGGTTTGCTTTGGCATAATTACTTAGTTATTTTTTATTTTTTTTTTATTTATTTATTTTATTTATAGCTTAAAATACCTGAAAAGGGAATTATTTTGTAATCCTGCGGCACAAAACGGCACAAAACTAGCACAAAACTTTGACATAAAAAAAAAATTCAAAATTTGAAAGTAGCAAATAAGTTTGCGTATAACTCGAAAACGAGAAGAGCACAAAACTTCTAGTTTGCGGCACAAAATAGCACAAAACTTTGACATAATAAAAATATTAAATTTCGAATGTGGGGGGGGGGCTGAGGACATGGGCCTTCTATTTGATTACCGTCAGTTCCCTGGTCTCATCCACGTAATATTATGTTCTTTTTTATGCTTGAATTTAGTACTTACTATATAAGTGTCGGTGAGCGCAGCTAGGTTGCATAATCTTTCACCATTATCGTTTGTCATTTTATGTATTGTTTCTCTGCCCGCTACGTTTTCGTTGTATACCTATGCACCTATCTGTACATTAAAGTCCCCAACAATTATGGTAATGTCATTTCATCAGTTGTTCGTAGAATTTTTCCTTGTCTTCTTTCTTGGCGTCTTCCGTGGGTGCGTATGCATTTAGCATTGTTATATTTGCCTGTTTATTTCGTACTCTAATTGTTGCAATGCTGCCATTGGTTGCTTGAAAATTTATGACTTTGTCACTTAATTTCTTGCTCACCATAAATGCTATTCCATTTCTTCCTATTTTTTCTTCGCCCGAGTAGTACATTATATATTTTCCCCTGTCTGATCTTCCGCTGCCCCGCCATCTAATTTCCTGAAGCGTCAAGATTTCCAGGTTGTATCTCTTCATTTCCTGTGCTACATGTTCCATTTTTTTTCGGTGTCATCATAGTCCTCACATTCCACGTCCCCGTTCTCATCACATTCTTTGCCTTCTTCGTCTTCTCGCCCATTTGGTTGTATATCTGCGCCTTGTTTTTCGTTTCCCGAAATTTATCCGTGTCCGTTTGTCTTCCATGTCGTCTCTTTCTCTTTCTCTGCGTACCTCCGGCCCTAGTTTTTTGACTCCCTTAGTTGTTTGTTTCTGTTCTGTTCTTGTCCGTCTGGGGATCTTTCACTTATGGTTCTACCTTTCTTCACTTGACTTCTCTCCCCTTGATGCTGTCTCACCATTTGGTTGACTCCCTCTTGTCCACTTTCTCCAATTACTTCTTCCAAGATGTACAGTTGATCGTTTATTTTCAATTTTCCGTATATCATCACCAGGGCCGGCGCGTGTTTTTTTTTCTTGTGTGTGCAAACATTTTTTTGGCGCCCTCTCCCCATAATAGGATCACAAAAAGTTTGTGAATTTTTTTTTCATGTGCACAAAGTCGATCCGGCGATCAGGGGACACGGTATTTTAAAAATCTACATTGGAAATTAAACTAAAACTAAAGTATATATAAACGTGTCCAAAGATGTTAAAAATGAAAAGTTGTCATTAGAATTAGGTACTCCAGAAATTTGTGTCAAAAAGTCAAAATGTTTTCCATTTGCAGTCAACTTTTTTGGACAAGATGTATAAATCATAAATTGATAGAAAATAAAACAAATTAAACAACTTTTTTATTTTAATTAATTAAATTTTCCTTTTTTACAGAAAATAAATAAATATTGTACTTCTAGTTCTATCGGAAAGGAACTCGTCGGGCTTTAATTTGTGCAAAATCATCACATAGTCTGTCAATATTAATTGACTGTGCAATATCTTTTTCAATAGAAATAATTGCTAAACCATTTAATTTTTCCTGGTTCATGTTGCAGCGCAGGTAATTTTTAATTATCTTTAACTTGGAAAAGCTTCGCTCGCCCTTAGCAACTGAGACAGGTAACGTCAGTAGAATTCTCAAAGCAATCAGTACATTTGGGAAAAGTTCTTCTAGGTTATGATTATAAACCCAATGCAAAACTGTTTCTGGGGTACTAATGTCTGTTATTTTTCGAGACAACAATTTTAACTCTATTTCAAGGTCTTCTGCTTCAATGTCTTTATTTTCTTTGTCACTTAATGTTTTTTCTAACAATGTACATTTTTCTTTTAGTTCTTTGTCCTGCATTTTTTCACAGCTTTTAATGTTGTACAAAATTTCAAACGGTTTCAAGACACTACTAAATGATTCAAAGCGTCTTTTTATTGAAGAAATTGCTGTTGTAAACAAAATGTCGAAAAATTTTGTTTTAAATATTATTTTTTCATCAACGGGCTCAGTTGCATCCGCCTCTTCGTCAAAAAACATTTTTTTTCTTCGGAATCTTTTCGGTCTTTCGATCTTTCGGTCACGGAACTAAAATCGTTAGCTAATTCTGCATCTGTTGCAAGATTTTTGGCTTGTGAAATATATTTCTCGAAATAATCTCCACAGTTACGAGAAAGCAGAAATTCATTTGTCCGTCTCAACGCAGTTGACGCCGATTTCACATCCACACTTTCTGATTGTAACAATTTGCTTGTACAATTTATCTCATTTAACACGTCCTGCCAGATGATTAGTACACAAATGAATTCAAAATTGTCCAATTTTGATGCTATTGATTCTGCAGTTATTCGCGTGGCTGGGTCTTTTTATAATCTAGCGACCTCTTTTAACGCAGAATAAATGCCTTTCAAGCCAATTTTCAAAGCATTAACTGCGTTAACATGACTTTCCTATCTTGTGTCGCTTAAAGATTTCACCGTAAGTTTGCAACACAGAGACTGAAAAATCTGCCAACGTTTTGTTGACCCTGAGAAAAAGTTGTAAATTGTTTGAATGGTTGAAAAAAATCTTACAGTTTCAATGGCTTCTTTTACTGCATCAACAACAACTAAATTTAGGGAATGGCATACACAAGGAATAAAAAATGCTCTTTGGTTGATATTGGTAATGTGAGACTGCACACCGTTTCTTTTACCTCTCATATTGGCTCCATTGTCATAGCCTTGGCCACGAAGATTGTTAACACTTAAACCATTTTTATTCAAAGAACTTAAAATTTCATCGGTCATGTTTGCTCCGGTTGTGCCCAGAATGTTAATAAATTCCAAAAAAGTTTCTTTAATTTCCACACTGGTAGTATTAGTATCTGCTGATTTTTCAATGTGAACGTTAACGCACAACAATCGACATCTGTTCTTTATGACTCACATCAGGTGTGCAGTCCACTATAATTGAGAAATATTTTGCACGTATTACCATCTCTAAAATCTTCTCCCTTGTGGCTTTGGCGATCAACGAAATTATTTCTTGCTGGATATCTTTTCCCAAATAATGAGCTTTGTGCGGATTTTCTGTTGCCCGTTTTAAATGCGTCTATAGCACTGGGTCAAATTTTGAAAACAATTCCACAATTTTCAAGAATTTGCCATTATTTTCGGTGAAGAGTTTGTCCGATGACCCTCTAAATGGAATATTTTCTGATGCCATCATGAATATTATAGAACGTATTCTCTTGAGCACTTCTCTCCAGTGTTTCACTTCACTCAGGTACAATTTGTTCGAAAGAACATCAACGGTTTGTTCACTTGAAAGCCGCTTCTTTAAGTCAATCCATTTTCCATAGCAATCAAAATGTCCAGAACTCCGTTCATGGCGCTTTAGAATCAATGTCATGTGCCCCCAATCGTTTGTGCCTGTCTTTGCTAAAGCAAATTCGTCAGTAGTAAATATTTTGCAACAGAAACAGAACACTCGATCTAATTTGCATGAATACACGAGCCATGTTCTATCAAATAATTCGCCATTTGCCGTTTGTCGCTGAAAATGCAATTTCTTAAAGGATCGGCCTACAGCGTCTTTTGGGAACTGAATAATTTTAGCTTGTAATGGGCCTTTCAAAATTAGCTTTTCAATTTGATAATTCTGTAATTTTTCTGGCCAATCTGCAATTTTGTCGAAATAATTGTTAGTGCTTCTGAATTACTAATTTCTGGAGGGGCTTCACCGATTAAAACTCCATCATCCAGGTTAGTTGCATTTTGATGAGTCTCTGTTTCAGTATCATTTTCAATATCATCAATTTCAATATCCTCACCGTGTCCAGTGTCAGAATCGTCTTTGTTCTGACAATCTTCAAAAAAACTATTTAATGTTCTTTGATTTTTAAACTGATCTGCCTGTCTCTTTTCGCGACATTGTTTATTTTGCCAACCAGATAATTTTCGCATTAATTATCGTTATCGTTATCATCGTTATCCTTGTCGTTGTCGTTGTCGTTGTCGTTGTCGTTGTCGTTGTCGTTGTCGTTGTCGTTCTCGTTCTCGTTCTCGTTCTCGTTCTCGTTCTCGTTCTCGTTCTCGTTCTCGTTCTCGTTCTCGTTCTCGTTCTCGTTCTCGTTCTCGTTCTCGTTCTCGTTCTCGTTCTCGTTCTCGTTCTCGTTCTCGTTCTCGTTCTCGTTCTCGTTCTCGTTCTCGTTCTCGTTCTCGTTCTCGTTCTCGTTCTCGTTCTCGTTCTCGTTCTCGTTCTCGTTCTCGTTCTCGTTCTCGTTCTCGTTCTCGTTCTCGTTCTCGTTCTCGTTCTCGTTCTCGTTCTCGTTCTCGTTCTCGTTCTCGTTCTCGTTCTCGTTCTCGTTCTCGTTCTCGTTCTCGTTCTCGTTCTCGTTCTCGTTCTCGTTCTCGTTCTCGTTCTCGTTCTCGTTCTCGTTCTCGTTCTCGTTCTCGTTCTCGTTCTCGTTCTCGTTCTCGTTCTCGTTCTCGTTCTCGTTCTCGTTCTCGTTCTCGTTCTCGTTCTCGTTCTCGTTCTCGTTCTCGTTCTCGTTCTCGTTCTCGTTCTCGTTCTCGTTCTCGTTCTCGTTCTCGTTCTCGTTCTCGTTCTCGTTCTCGTTCTCGTTCTCGTTCTCGTTCTCGTTCTCGTTCTCGTTCTCGTTCTCGTTCTCGTTCTCGTTCTCGTTCTCGTTCTCGTTCTCGTTCTCGTTCTCGTTCTCGTTCTCGTTCTCGTTCTCGTTCTCGTTCTCGTTCTCGTTCTCGTTCTCGTTCTCGTTCTCGTTCTCGTTCTCGTTCTCGTTCTCGTTCTCGTTCTCGTTCTCGTTCTCGTTCTCGTTCTCGTTCTCGTTCTCGTTCTCGTTCTCGTTCTCGTTCTCGTTCTCGTTCTCGTTCTCGTTCTCGTTCTCGTTCTCGTTCTCGTTCTCGTTCTCGTTCTCGTTCTCGTT
This sequence comes from Aphodius granarius, assembly GCA_963971325.1. Classification (NCBI taxonomy): domain Eukaryota; kingdom Metazoa; phylum Arthropoda; class Insecta; order Coleoptera; family Scarabaeidae; genus Aphodius; species Aphodius granarius. The sequence continues at coordinate 18,481,849 of OZ020224.1, read as the reverse complement.
CTCGTTCTCGTTCTCGTTCTCGTTCTCGTTCTCGTTCTCGTTCTCGTTCTCGTTCTCGTTCTCGTTCTCGTTCTCGTTCTCGTTCTCGTTCTCGTTCTCGTTCTCGTTCTCGTTCTCGTTCTCGTTCTCGTTCTCGTTCTCGTTCTCGTTCTCGTTCTCGTTCTCGTTCTCGTTCTCGTTCTCGTTCTCGTTCTCGTTCTCGTTCTCGTTCTCGTTCTCGTTCTCGTTCTCGTTCTCGTTCTCGTTCTCGTTCTCGTTCTCGTTCTCGTTCTCGTTCTCGTTCTCGTTCTCGTTCTCGTTCTCGTTCTCGTTCTCGTTCTCGTTCTCGTTCTCGTTCTCGTTCTCGTTCTCGTTCTCGTTCTCGTTCTCGTTCTCGTTCTCGTTCTCGTTCTCGTTCTCGTTCTCGTTCTCGTTCTCGTTCTCGTTCTCGTTCTCGTTCTCGTTCTCGTTCTCGTTCTCGTTCTCGTTCTCGTTCTCGTTCTCGTTACCTTTAGCTTTACCATTACCATTACCATTACCATTACCATTACCATTACCATTACCATTACCATTACCATTACCATTACCATTACCATTACCATTACCATTACCATTACCATTACCATTACCATTACCATTACCATTACCATTACCATTACCATTACTACTGCCACTGCCACTGCCACTGCCACTGCCACTGCCACTGCCACTGCCACTGCCACTGCCACTGCCACTGCCACTGCCACTGCCACTGCCACTGCCACTGCCACTGCCACTGCCACTGCCACTGCCACTGCCACTGCCACTGCCACTGCCACTGCCACTGCCACTGCCACTGCCACTGCCACTGCCACTGCCACTGCCACTGCCACTGCCACTGCCACTGCCACTGCCACTGCCACTGCCACTGCCACTGCCACTGCCACTGCCACTGCCACTGCCACTGCCACTGCCACTGCCACTGCCACTGCCCCTCCCACTACCACTACCACTACCACTACCACTACCACTACCACTACCACTACCACTACCACTACCACTACCACTACCACTACCACTACCACTACCACTACCACTACCACTACCACTACCACTACCACTACCACTACCACTACCACTACCACTACCACTACCACTACCACTACCACTACCACTACCACTACCACTACCACTACCACTACCACTACCACTACCACTACCACTACCACTACCACTACCACTACCAGTACCATTACCATTAGTATTAGTATTAGCATTAGCATTAGCATTAGCATTAGCATTAGCATTAGCATTAGCATTAGCATTAGCATTGTCGTTATCGTTATCGTTATCGTTATCGTTATCGTTATCGTTATCGTTATCGTTATCGTTATCGTTATCGTTATCGTTATCGTTATCGTTATCGTTATCGTTATCGTTATCGTTATCGTTATCGTTATCGTTATCGTTATCGTTATCGTTATCGTTATCGTTATCGTTATCGTTATCGTTATCGTTATCGTTATCGTTATCGTTATCGTTATCGTTATCGTTATCGTTATCGTTATCGTTATCGTTATCGTTATCGTTATCGTTATCGTTATCGTTATCGTTATCGTTATCGTTATCGTTATCGTTATCGTTATCGTTATCGTTATCGTTATCGTTATCGTTATCGTTATCGTTATCGTTATCGTTATCGTTATCGTTATCGTTATCGTTATCGTTATCGTTATCGTTATCATTATCATTATCATTTTGATCATGATTATGATTATTATTATGATTATGATTATGATTATGATTATGATTATGATTATGATTATGATTATGATTATGATTATGATTATGATTATGATTATGATTATGATTATGATTATGATTATGATTATGATTATGATTATGATTATGATTATGATTATGATTATGATTATGATTATGATTATGATTATGATTATGATTATGATTATGATTATGATTATGATTATGATTATGATTATGATTATGATTATGATTATGATTATGATTATGATTATGATTATGATTATGATTATGATTATGATTATGATTATGATTATGATTATGATTATGATTATGATTATGATTATGATTATGATTATGATTATGATTATGATTATGATTATGATTATGATTATGATTATGATTATGATTATGATTATGATTATGATTATGATTATGATTATGATTATGATTATGATTATGATTATGATTATGATTATGATTATGATTATGATTATGATTATGATTATGATTATGATTATGATTATGATTATGATTATGATTATGATTATGATTATGATTATGATTATGATTATGATTATGATTATGATTATGATTATGATTATGATTATGATTATGATTATGATTATGATTATGATTATGATTATGATTATGATTATGATTATGATTATGATTATGATTATGATTATGATTATGATTATGATTATGATTATGATTATGATTATGATTATGATTATGATTATGATTATGATTATGATTATGATTATGATTATGATTATGATTATGATTATGATTATGATTATGATTATGATTATGATTATGATTATGATTATGATTATGATTATGATTATGATTGATTATGATTATGATTATGATTATGATTATGATTATGATTATGATTATGATTATGATTATGATTATGATTATGATTATGATTATGATTATGATTATGATTATGATTATGATTATGATTATGATTATGATTATGATTATGATTATGATTATGATTATGATTATGATTATGATTATGATTATGATTATGATTATGATTATGATTATGATCATCGCTCTCGCTCTCGCTCTCGCTGTCGCTGTCGCTGTCGCTCTCTTACACACCATTAGACTTACTGAAATCCGTGCGCTGGTTTACGAGATATAGGGGGACAAAAAGTCGAGAAACCCAAATCGTCATACCAGACACGAATAAACACTTTTATGGTAATTGCTATTTCTCATTGGGGAGGGTTGGCAAATATATGTCGATTTGTAGAGCTGGACACGCACTCTTATACACCATTAGACTTATTAAAATCCGTGGGCTGGTTTGCGAGATATCGACACTTTTATGGTTATTGCTATTTCTGATGGGGGAGGGTTGTCAAATATATGTCGATTTGTAGAGGTGGACACGCACTCTTACATACCATTAGACCAATTGAAATCCGTGCGCTGGTTTAAGTGATATAGGGGGACAAAGAGTCGAGAAACCCAAATCGTCTTTTCAGACACGAATAAACACTTTTATGGTTATTGCTACTTCTGATGGGGGAGGGTTGTCAAATATATGTCGATTTGTAGAGCTGGACACGCACTCTTACACACCATTAGACTTATTAATATCCGTGGGCTGGTTTGCGAGATATCGACACTTTTATGGTTATTGCTATTTCTGATGGGGGAGGGTTGTCAAATATATGTCGATTTGTAGAGGTGGACACGCACTCTTACACACCATTAGACTTATTGAAATCCGTGCGCTGGTTTACGAGATATAGGGGGACAAAAAGTCGAGAAACCCAAATCGTCTGTTCAGACACGAATAAACACTTTTATGGCTATTGCTATTTCTCATGGGGGAGGGTTGTCAAATATATGTCGATTTGTAGAGGTGGACACGCACTCTTACAAACCATTAGACTTATTGAAATCCGTGCGCCGGTTTACGAGATATAGGTGGACAAAAAGTCGAGAAACCCATATCGTCTTTTCAGATACGAATAAACACTTTTATGGTTATTGCTATTTCTCATGGGGGGGTTGTCAAATATAAGTCGATTTGTAGAGCTGGACACGCACTCTTATACACCATTAGACTTATTAAAATCCGTGGGCTGGTTTGCGAGATATCGACACTTTTATGGTTATTGCTATTTCTGATGGGGGAGGGTTGTCAAATATATGTCGATTTGTAGAGGTGGACACGCACTCTTACATACCATTAGACCAATTGAAATCCGTGCGCTGGTTTAAGTGATATAGGGGGACAAAGAGTCGAGAAACCCAAATCGTCTTTTCAGACACGAATAAACACTTTTATGGTTATTGCTACTTCTGATGGGGGAGGGTTGTCAAATATATGTCGATTTGTAGAGCTGGACACGCACTCTTACACACCATTAGACTTATTAATATCCGTGGGCTGGTTTGCGAGATATCGACACTTTTATGGTTATTGCTATTTCTGATGGGGGAGGGTTGTCAAATATATGTCGATTTGTAGAGGTGGACACGCACTCTTACACACCATTAGACTTATTGAAATCCGTGCGCTGGTTTACGAGATATAGGGGGACAAAAAGTCGAGAAACCCAAATCGTCTGTTCAGACACGAATAAACACTTTTATGGCTATTGCTATTTCTCATGGGGGAGGGTTGTCAAATATATGTCGATTTGTAGAGGTGGACACGCACTCTTACAAACCATTAGACTTATTGAAATCCGTGCGCTGGTTTACGAGATATAGGGGGACAAAAAGTCGAGAAACCCAAATCGTCTGTTCAGACACGAATAAACACTTTTATGGCTATTGCTATTTCTCATGGGGGAGGGTTGTCAAATATATGTCGATTTGTAGAGGTGGACACGCACTCTTACAAACCATTAGACTTATTGAAATCCGTGCGCCGGTTTACGAGATATAGGTGGACAAAAAGTCGAGAAACCCATATCGTCTTTTCAGATACGAATAAACACTTTTATGGTTATTGCTATTTCTCATGGGGGGGTTGTCAAATATAAGTCGATTTGTAGAGCTGGACACGCACTCTTACACACCATTAGACTTATTAAAATCCGTGGGCTGGTTTGCGAGATATCGACACTTTTATGGTTATTGCTATTTCTGATGGGGGAGGGTTGTCAAATATCGAGAAACCCAAATCGTCTTCCCAGACACGAGTAAACACTTTTATGGTAATTGCTATTTCTCATTGGGGAGGGTTCGCAAATATATGTCGATTTGTAGAGCTGGACACGCACTCTTACACACCATTAGTCTTATTAAAATCCGAGGGCTGGATTGCGAGATATCGACACTTTTATGGTTATTGCTATTTCTGATGGGGGAGGGTTATCAAATATATGTCGATTTGTAGAGGTGGACGCGCACTCTTACACACAATGAGATTTGTTGAAATCCGTACGCTGGTTTGCGAGATATACGTGGTCGAAATATCGAGAAACCCAAATCGTCATACCAGACACGAATAAACACTTTTATGGTAATTGCTATTTCTCATTGGGGAGGGTTGGCAAATATATGTCGATTTGTAGAGCTGGACACGCACTCTTATACACCATTAGACTTATTAAAATCCGTGGGCTGGTTTGCGAGATATCGACACTTTTATGGTTATTGCTATTTCTGATGGGGGAGGGTTGTCAAATATATGTCGATTTGTAGAGGTGGACACGCACTCTTACACACCATTAGACCAATTGAAATCCGTGCGCTGGTTTAAGTGATATAGGGGGACAAAGAGTCGAGAAACCCAAATCGTCTTTTCAGACACGAATAAACACTTTTATGGTTATTGCTACTTCTGATGGGGGAGGGTTGTCAAATATATGTCGATTTGTAGAGCTGGACACGCACTCTTACACACCATTACACTTATTAATATCCGTGGGCTGGTTTGCGAGATATCGACACTTTTATGGTTATTGCTATTTCTGATGGGGGAGGGTTGTCAAATATATGTCGATTTGTAGAGGTGGACACGCACTCTTACACACCATTAGACTTATTGAAATCCGTGCGCTGGTTTACGAGATATAGGGGGACAAAAAGTCGAGAAACCCAAATCGTCTGTTCAGACACGAATAAACACTTTTATGGCTATTGCTATTTCTCATGGGGGAGGGTTGTCAAATATATGTCGATTTGTAGAGGTGGACACGCACTCTTACAAACCATTAGACTTATTGAAATCCGTGCGCTGGTTTACGAGATATAGGGGGACAAAAAGTCGAGAAACCCAAATCGTCTTTTCAGACACGAATAAACACTTTTATGGTAATTGCTATTTCTCATTGGGGAGGGTTGGCAAATATTTGTCGATTTGTAGAGGTGGACGCGCACTCTTACACACAATTAGATTTATTGAAATCCGTACGCTGCTTTGCGAGATATACGGGGTCGAAATATCGAGAAACCCAAATCGTCATCCCAGACACAAATAAACACTTTTATGGTAATTGCTATTTTTCATTGGGGAGGGTTGGCAAATATATGTCGATTTGTAGAGCTGGACACGCGCTCTTACACACCATTAGACTTGTTGAAATCCGTGTGCTGGTTTACGAGATATCGACACTTTTATGGTTATTGCTATTTCTGATGGGGGAGGGTTGTCAAATATATGTCGATTTGTAGAGGTGGACACGCACTCTTACACACCATTAGACTTATTGAAATCCGTGCGCTGGTTTACGTGATATAGGGGGACAAAAAGTCGAGAAACCCAAATCGTCTTTTCAGACACGGATAAACACTTTTATGGTTATTGCTATTTCTGATGGGGGAGGGTTGTCAAATATATGTCGATTTGTAGAGCTGGACACGCACTCTTACACACCATTAGACTTATTAATATCCGTGGGCTGGTTTGCGAGATATCGACACTTTTATGGTTATTGCTATTTCTGATGGGGGAGGGTTGTCAAATATATGTCGATTTGTAGAGGTGGACACGCAGTCTTACACACCATTAGACTTAGTGAAATCCGTGCGCTGGTTTACGAGATATAGGGGGACAAAAAGTCGAGAAACCCAAATCGTCTATTCAGACACGAATAAACACTTTTATGGTTATTGCTATTTCTCATGGGGGGTTGTCAAATATATGTCGATTTGTAGAGGTGGACACGCACTCTTACACACTATTAGACTTATTGAAATCCGTGTGCTGGTTTACGAGATATAGGGAGACAAAAAGTCGAGAAACCCAAATCGTCTTTTCAGACACGAATAAACACTTTTATGGTGATTGCTATTTCTCATTGGGGAGAGTTGGCAAATATATGTCGATTTGTAGAGCTGGACACGCACTCTTACACACCATTAGACTTATTAAAATCCGTGAGCTGGTTTGCGAGATATCGACAGTTTTATGGTTATTTCTATTTCTGATGGGGGAGGGTTGTCAAATATATGTCGATTTGTAGAGGTGGACACGCACTCTTATACACCATTAGACTTATTGAAATCCGTGCGCTGGTTTACGAGATATAGGGGGACAAAAAGTCGAGAAACCCAAATTGTCTTTTCAGACACGAATAAACAGTTTTATGGTTATTGCTATTTCTGATGGGGGAGGGTTGTCAAATATATGTCAATTTGTAGAGCCGGACACGCACTCTTACACACCATTAGACTTATTAAAATCCGTGGGCTGGTTTGCGAGATATCGACACTTTTATGGTTATTGCTATTTCTGATGGGGGAGGGTTGTCAAATATATGTCGATTTGTAGAGGTGGACACGCAGTCTTACACACCGTTAGACTTATAGGAATCCGTGCGCTGGTTTACGAGATATAGGGCGACAAATAGTCGAGAAACCCAAATCGTCTTTTCAGACACGAATAAACACTTTTATGGTAATTGCTATTTCTCATTGGGGCGGGTTGGCAAATATATGTCGATTTGTAGAGCTGGACACGCACTCTTACACACCATTAGACTTATTAAAATCCGTGGGCTGGTTTGCGAGATATCGACACTTTTATGGTTATTGCTATTTCTGATGGGGGAGGGTTGTCAAATATATGTCGATTTGTAGAGGTGGACACGCAGTCTTACACACCATTAGACTTATAGAAATCCGTGCGCTGGTTTACGAGATATAGGGCGACAAATAGTCGAGAAACCCAAATCGTCTTTTCAGACACGAATAAACACTTTTATGGTAATTGCTATATCTCATTGGGGCGGGTTGGCAAATATATGTCGATTTGTAGAGCTGGACACGCACTCTTACACACCATTAGACTTATTAATATCCGTGGGCTGGTTTGCGAGATATCGACACTTTTATGGTTATTGCTATTTCTGATGGGGGAGGGTTGTCAAATATATGTCGATTTGTAGAGGTGGACACGCACTCTTACACTCCATTAGACTTAGTGAAATCCGTGCGCTGGTTTACGAGATATAGGGGGACAAAAAGTCGAGAAACCCAAATCGTCTATTCAGACACGAATAAACACTTTTATGGTTATTGCTATTTCTCATGGGGGGGTTGTCAAATATATGTCGATTTGTAGAGGTGGACACGCACTCTTACACACTATTAGACTTATTGAAATCCGTGCGCTGGTTTACGAGATATAGGGAGACAAAAAGTCGAGAAACCCAAATCGTCTTTTCAGACACGAATAAACACTTTTATGGTGATTGCTATTTCTCATTGGGGAGAGTTGGCAAATATATGTCGATTTGTAGAGCTGGACACGCACTCTTACACACCATTAGACTTATTAAAATCCGTGAGCTGGTTTGCGAGATATCGACAGTTTTATGGTTATTTCTATTTCTGATGTGGGAGGGTTGTCAAATATATGTCGATTTGTAGAGGTGGACACGCACTCTTATACACCATTAGACTTATTGAAATCCGTGCGCTGGTTTACGAGATATAGGGGGACAAAAAGTCGAGAAACCCAAATTGTCTTTTCAGACACGAATAAACAGTTTTATGGTTATTGCTATTTCTGATGGGGGAGGGTTGTCAAATATATGTCAATTTGTAGAGCCGGACACGCACTCTTACACACCATTAGACTTATTAAAATCGGTGGGCTGGTTTGCGAGATATCGACACTTTTATGGTTATTGCTATTTCTGATGGGGGAGGGTTGTCAAATATATGTCGATTTGTAGAGGTGGACACGCAGTCTTACACACCATTAGACTTATAGAAATCCGTGCGCTGGTTTACGAGATATAGGGCGACAAATAGTCGAGAAACCCAAATCGTCTTTTCAGACACGAATAAACACTTTTATGGTAATTGCTATTTCTCATTGGGGCGGGTTGGCAAATATATGTCGATTTGTAGAGCTGGACACGCACTCTTACACACCATTAGACTTATTAAAATCCGTGGGCTGGATTGCGAGATATCGACACTTTTATGGTTATTGCTATTTCTGATGGGGGAGGGTTGTCAAATATATGTCGATTTGTAGAGGTGGACGCGCACTCTTACACACAATGAGATTTATTGAAATCCGTACGCTGGTTTGCGAGATATACGGGGTCGAAATATCGAGAAACCCAAATCGTCATCCCAGACACGAATAAATACTTTTATGGTAATTGCTATTTCTCATTGAGGAGGGTTGGCAAATATATGTCGGTTTGTAGAGGTGGACACGCACTCTTACACACCATTAGACTTATTGAAATCCGTGCGCTGGTTTACATGATATAGGGGGACAAAAAGTCGAGAAACCCAAATCGTCTTTTCAGACACGAATAAACACTTTTATGGTTATTGCTATTTCTGGTGGGGGAGGGTTGTCAAATATATGTCGATTTGTAGAGCTGGACACGTACTCTTACACACCATTAGACTTATTAATATCCGTGGGCTGGTTTGCGAGATATTGACACTTTTATGGTTATTGCTATTTCTGATTGGGGAGGGTTGTCAAATATATGTCGATTTGTAGAGGTGGACACGCACTCTTACACACCATTAGACTTAGTGAAATCCGTGCGCTGGTTTACGAGATATAGGGGGACAAAAAGTCGAGAAACCCAAATCGTCTATTCAGACACGAATAAACGCTTTTATGGTTATTGCTATTTCCCATGGGGGGGGTTGTCAAATATATGTCGATTTGTAGAGGTGGACACGCACTCTTACACACTATTAGACTTATTGAAATCCGTGCGCTGGTTTACGAGATATAGGGGGACAAAATGTCGAGAAACCCAAATCGTCTTTTCAGACACGAATAAACACTTTTATGGTAATTGCTATTTCTCATTGGGGAGGGTTGGCAAATATATGTCGATTTGTAGAGCTGGACACGCACTCTTACACACCATTAGACTTATTAAAATCCGTGGGCTGGTTTGCGAGATATCGACACTTTTATGGTTATTTCTATTTCTGATGGGGGAGGGTTGTCAAATATATGTCGATTTGTAGAGGTGGACACGCACTCTTACACACCATTAGACTTATTGAAATCCGTGCGCTGGTTTACGAGATATAGGGGGACAAAGAGCCGAGAAACCCAAATCGTCTCTTCAGACACGAATAAACACTTTTATGGTTATTGCTATTTCTGATGGGGGAGGGTTGTCAAATATATGTCGATTTGTAGAGCAGGACACGCACTCTTACACACCATTAGACTTATTAAAAGCCGTGGGCTGGTTTGCGAGATATCGACACTTTTATGGTTATTGCTATTTCTGATGGGGGAGGGTTGTCAAATATATGTCGATTTGTAGAGGTGGACACGCACTCTTACACACCATTAGACTTATTGAAATCCGTGCGCTGGTTTACGAGATATAGGTGGACAAAAAGTGGAGAAACCCAAATCGTCTTTTCAGACACGAATAAACACTTTTATGGTAATTGCTATTTCTCATTGGGGAGGGTTGGCAAATATATGTCGATTTGTAGAGCTGGACACGCACTCTGACACACCATTAGACTTATTAAAATCCGTGGGCTGGTTTGCGAGATATCGACACTTTTATGGTTATTGCTATATTTGATGGGGGAGGATTGTCAAATATATGTCGATTTGTAGAGGTGGACACGCACTCTCACACACCATTAGACTTATTGAAATCCGTGCGCTGGTTTACGATATATAGGGGGACAAAAAGTCGAGAAACCCAAATTGTCTTTTCAGACACGAATAAACAGTTTTATGGTTATTGCTATTTCTGATGGGGGAGGGTTGTCAAATATATGTCGATTTGTAGAGGTGGACACGCAGTCTTACACACCATTAGACTTATTGAAATCCGTGCGCTGGTTTACGAGATATAGGGCGACAAATAGTCGAGAAACCCAAATCGTCCTTTCAGACACGAATAAACCCTTTTATGGTAATTGCTATTTCTCATTGGGGAGGGTTGGCAAATATATGTCGATTTGTAGAGCTGGACACGCACTCTTACACACCATTAGACTTATTAAAATCCGTGGGCTGGATTGCGAGATATCGACACTTTTATGATTATTGCTATTTCTGATGGGGGAGGATTGTCAAATATATGTCGATTTGTAGAGGTGGACGCGCACTCTTACACACAATGAGATTTATTGAAATCCGTACGCTGGTTTGCGAGATATACGGGGTCGAAATATCGAGAAACCCAAATCGTCATCCCAGACACGAATAAACACTTTTATGGTAATTGCTATTTCTCATTGGGGAGGGTTGGCAAATATATGTCGATTTGTAGAGCTGGACACGCACTCTTACACACCATTAGACTTATTAAAATCCGTGAGCTGGTTTGCGAGATATCGACACTTTTATGGTTATTGCTATTTCTGATGGGGGAGGGTTGTCAAATATATGTCGAGTTGTAGAGGTGGACACGCACTCTTACACACCATTAGACTAATTGAAATCCGTGCGCTGGTTTACGTGATATAGTGGGACAAAAAGTCGAGAAACCCAAATCGTCTTTTCAGACACGAATAAACACTTTTATGGTTATTGCTATTTCTGATGGGGGAGGGTTGTCAAATATATGTCGATTTGTAGAGCTGGACACGCACTCTTACACACCATTAGACTTATTAATATCCGTGGGCTGGTTTGCGAGATAGCGACACTTTTATGGTTATTGCTATTTCTGATGGGGGAGGGTTGTCAAATATATGTCGATTTGTAGAGGTGGACACGCACTCTTACACACCATTAGACTTATTGAAATCCGTGCGCTGGTTTACGAGATATAGGGGGACAAAATGTCGAGAAACTCAAATCGTCTGTTCAGACACGAATAAACACTTTTATGGTTATTGCTATTTCTCATGGGGGGTTGTCAAATATATGTCGATTTGTAGAGGTGGACACGCACTCTTACACACCATTAGACTTATTGAAATCCGTGGGCTGGTTTGCGAGATATCGACACTTTTATGGTTATTGCTATTTCTGATGGGGGAGGGTTGTCGAATATATGTCGATTTGTAGAGGTGGACACGCACCCTTACACACCATTAGACTTATTGAAATCCGTGCCGCTGTCGCTGTCGCTGTCGCTGTCGCTGTCGCTGTCGCTGTCGCTGTCGCTGTCGCTGTCGCTGTCGCTGTCGCTGTCGCTGTCGCTGTCGCTGTCGCTGTCGCTGTCGCTGTCGCTGTCGCTGTCGCTGTCGCTGTCGCTGTCGCTGTCGCTGTCGCTGTCGCTGTCGCTGTCGCTGTCGCTGTCGCTGTCGCTGTCGCTGTCGCTGTCGCTGTCGCTGTCGCTGTCGCTGTCGCTGTCGCTGTCGCTGTCGCTGTCGCTGTCGCTGTCGCTGTCGCTGTCGCTGTCGCTGTCGCTGTCGCTGTCGCTGTCGCTGTCGCTGTCGCTGTCGCTGTCGCTGTCGCTGTCGCTGTCGCTGTCGCTGTCGCTGTCGCTGTCGCTGTCGCTGTCGCTGTCGCTGTCGCTGTCGCTGTCGCTGTCGCTGTCGCTGTCGCTGTCGCTGTCGCTGTCGCTGTCGCTGTCGCTGTCGCTGTCGCTGTCGCTGTCGCTGTCGCTGTCGCTGTCGCTGTCGCTGTCGCTGTCGCTGTCGCTGTCGCTGTCGCTGTCGCTGTCGCTGTCGCTGTCGCTGTCGCTGCCGCTGCCGCTGCCGCTGCCGCTCTCTTACACACCATTAGACTTATTGAAATCCGTGCACTGGTTTACGACAAATAGGGGGACAAAAAGTCGAGAAACCCAAATCGTCTTTTCAGACACGAATAAACACTTTTATGGTAATTGCTATTTCTCATTGGGGAGGGTTGGCAAATATATGTCGATTTGTAGAGCTGGACACGCACGCTTACACACCATTAGACTTATTAAAATCCGTGGGCTGGTTTGCGAGATATCGACACTTTTATGGTTATTGCTATTTCTGATGGGGGAGGGTTGTCAAATATATGTCGATTTGTAGAGGTGGACACGTACTCTTACACACCATTAGACTTATTCAAATCCGTGCGCTGGTTTACGAGATATATATACATAGGCCTTTGCATTCTAGTTGAATGATTGCCGCATAGAGCTCTTTGATTCATTTTTTACAGTGAATCACTCCGTATTGAAGGTTGTCAAATATATGTCGATTTGTAGAGCTGGACACGCACTCTTACACACCATTAGACTTATTAAAATCCGTGGGCTGGTTTGCGAGATATCGACACTTTTATGGTTATTGCTATTTCTGATGGGGGAGGGTTGTCAAATATATGTCGATTTGTAGAGGTGGACACGCACTCTTACACTCCATTAGACTTACTGAAATCCGTGCGCTGGTTTACGATATATAGGGGGACAAATAGTCGAGAAACCCAAATCGTCTTTTCAGACACGAATAAACACTTTTATGGTTATTGCTATTTCTGATGGGGGAGGGTTGTCAAATATATGTCGATTTGTAGAACTGGACACGAACTCTTACACACCATTAGACTTATTAAAATCCGTGGGCTGGTTTGCGAGATATCGACACTTTTATGGTTAATGCTATCACTGATGGGGAGGGTTGTCAAATATATGTCGATTTGTAGAGGTGGACACGCACCCTTACACCCCATTAGACTTATTGAAATCCGTGCGCAGACACGAATAAACACTTTTATGGTTATTGCTATTTCTCGTGGGGGAGGGTTGTCAAATATATGTCGATTCGTAGAGGTGGACACGCACTCTTACACACCATTAGACTTATTGAAATCCGTGCGCTGGTTTACGATATATAGGGGGACAAATAGTCGAGAAACCCAAATCGTCTTTTCAGACATGAATAAACACTTTTATGGTTATTGCTATTTCTGATGGGGGAGGGTTGTCAAATATATGTCGATTTGTAGAACTGGACACGAACTCTTACACACCATTAGACTTATTAAAATCCGTGGGCTGGTTTGCGAGATATCGACACTTTTATGGTTAATGCTATCACTGATGGGGGAGGGTTGTCAAATATATGTCGATTTGTAGAGGTGGACACGCACTCTTACACCCCATTAGACTTATTGAAATCCGTGCGCAGACACGAATAAACACTTTTATGGTAATTGCTATTTCTCATTGGGGAGGGTTGGCAAATATATGTCGATTTGTAGAGCTGGACACGCACTCTCACACACCATTAGACTTATTGAAATCCGTGCGCTGGTTTACGAGATATAGGTGGACAAAAAGTGGAGAAACCCAAATCGTCTTTTCAGACACGAATAAACACTTTTATGGTAATTGCTATTTCTCATTGGGGAGGGTTGGCAAATATATGTCGATTTGTAGAGCTGGACACGCACTCTGACACACCATTAGACTTATTAAAATCCGTGGGCTGGTTTGCGAGATATCGACACTTTTATGGTTATTGCTATATTTGATGGGGGAGGATTGTCAAATATATGTCGATTTGTAGAGGTGGACACGCACTCTCACACACCATTAGACTTATTGAAATCCGTGCGCTGGTTTACGATATATAGGGGGACAAAAAGTCGAGAAACCCAAATTGTCTTTTCAGACACGAATAAACAGTTTTATGGTTATTGCTATTTCTGATGGGGGAGGGTTGTCAAATATATGTCGATTTGTAGAGGTGGACACGCAGTCTTACACACCATTAGACTTATTGAAATCCGTGCGCTGGTTTACGAGATATAGGGCGACAAATAGTCGAGAAACCCAAATCGTCCTTTCAGACACGAATAAACCCTTTTATGGTAATTGCTATTTCTCATTGGGGAGGGTTGGCAAATATATGTCGATTTGTAGAGCTGGACACGCACTCTTACACACCATTAGACTTATTAAAATCCGTGGGCTGGATTGCGAGATATCGACACTTTTATGATTATTGCTATTTCTGATGGGGGAGGATTGTCAAATATATGTCGATTTGTAGAGGTGGACGCGCACTCTTACACACAATGAGATTTATTGAAATCCGTACGCTGGTTTGCGAGATATACGGGGTCGAAATATCGAGAAACCCAAATCGTCATCCCAGACACGAATAAACACTTTTATGGTAATTGCTATTTCTCATTGGGGAGGGTTGGCAAATATATGTCGATTTGTAGAGCTGGACACGCACTCTTACACACCATTAGACTTATTAAAATCCGTGAGCTGGTTTGCGAGATATCGACACTTTTATGGTTATTGCTATTTCTGATGGGGGAGGGTTGTCAAATATATGTCGAGTTGTAGAGGTGGACACGCACTCTTACACACCATTAGACTAATTGAAATCCGTGCGCTGGTTTACGTGATATAGTGGGACAAAAAGTCGAGAAACCCAAATCGTCTTTTCAGACACGAATAAACACTTTTATGGTTATTGCTATTTCTGATGGGGGAGGGTTGTCAAATATATGTCGATTTGTAGAGCTGGACACGCACTCTTACACACCATTAGACTTATTAATATCCGTGGGCTGGTTTGCGAGATAGCGACACTTTTATGGTTATTGCTATTTCTGATGGGGGAGGGTTGTCAAATATATGTCGATTTGTAGAGGTGGACACGCACTCTTACACACCATTAGACTTATTGAAATCCGTGCGCTGGTTTACGAGATATAGGGGGACAAAATGTCGAGAAACTCAAATCGTCTGTTCTGACACGAATAAACACTTTTATGGTTATTGCTATTTCTCATGGGGGGTTGTCAAATATATGTCGATTTGTAGAGGTGGACACGCACTCTTACACACCATTAGACTTATTGAAATCCGTGGGCTGGTTTGCGAGATATCGACACTTTTATGGTTATTGCTATTTCTGATGGGGGAGGGTTGTCGAATATATGTCGATTTGTAGAGGTGGACACGCACCCTTACACACCATTAGACTTATTGAAATCCGTGCCGCTGTCGCTGTCGCTGTCGCTGTCGCTGTCGCTGTCGCTGTCGCTGTCGCTGTCGCTGTCGCTGTCGCTGTCGCTGTCGCTGTCGCTGTCGCTGTCGCTGTCGCTGTCGCTGTCGCTGTCGCTGTCGCTGTCGCTGTCGCTGTCGCTGTCGCTGTCGCTGTCGCTGTCGCTGTCGCTGTCGCTGTCGCTGTCGCTGTCGCTGTCGCTGTCGCTGTCGCTGTCGCTGTCGCTGTCGCTGTCGCTGTCGCTGTCGCTGTCGCTGTCGCTGTCGCTGTCGCTGTCGCTGTCGCTGTCGCTGTCGCTGTCGCTGTCGCTGTCGCTGTCGCTGTCGCTGTCGCTGTCGCTGTCGCTGTCGCTGTCGCTGTCGCTGTCGCTGTCGCTGTCGCTGTCGCTGTCGCTGTCGCTGTCGCTGTCGCTGTCGCTGTCGCTGTCGCTGTCGCTGTCGCTGTCGCTGTCGCTGTCGCTGTCGCTGTCGCTGTCGCTGTCGCTGTCGCTGTCGCTGTCGCTGTCGCTGTCGCTGTCGCTGTCGCTGTCGCTGTCGCTGTCGCTGTCGCTGTCGCTGTCGCTGTCGCTGTCGCTGTCGCTGTCGCTGTCGCTGTCGCTGTCGCTGTCGCTGTCGCTGTCGCTGTCGCTGTCGCTGTCGCTGTCGCTGTCGCTGTCGCTGTCGCTGTCGCTGTCGCTGTCGCTGTCGCTGTCGCTGTCGCTGTCGCTGTCGCTGTCGCTGTCGCTGTCGCTGTCGCTGTCGCTGTCGCTGTCGCTGTCGCTGCCGCTGCCGCTGCCGCTGCCGCTCTCTTACACACCATTAGACTTATTGAAATCCGTGCACTGGTTTACGACAAATAGGGGGACAAAAAGTCGAGAAACCCAAATCGTCTTTTCAGACACGAATAAACACTTTTATGGTAATTGCTATTTCTCATTGGGGAGGGTTGGCAAATATATGTCGATTTGTAGAGCTGGACACGCACGCTTACACACCATTAGACTTATTAAAATCCGTGGGCTGGTTTGCGAGATATCGACACTTTTATGGTTATTGCTATTTCTGATGGGGGAGGGTTGTCAAATATATGTCGATTTGTAGAGGTGGACACGTACTCTTACACACCATTAGACTTATTCAAATCCGTGCGCTGGTTTACGAGATATATATACATAGGCCTTTGCATTCTAGTTGAATGATTGCCGCATAGAGCTCTTTGATTCATTTTTTACAGTGAATCACTCCGTATTGAAGGTTGTCAAATATATGTCGATTTGTAGAGCTGGACACGCACTCTTACACACCATTAGACTTATTAAAATCCGTGGGCTGGTTTGCGAGATATCGACACTTTTATGGTTATTGCTATTTCTGATGGGGGAGGGTTGTCAAATATATGTCGATTTGTAGAGGTGGACACGCACTCTTACACTCCATTAGACTTACTGAAATCCGTGCGCTGGTTTACGATATATAGGGGGACAAATAGTCGAGAAACCCAAATCGTCTTTTCAGACACGAATAAACACTTTTATGGTTATTGCTATTTCTGATGGGGGAGGGTTGTCAAATATATGTCGATTTGTAGAACTGGACACGAACTCTTACACACCATTAGACTTATTAAAATCCGTGGGCTGGTTTGCGAGATATCGACACTTTTATGGTTAATGCTATCACTGATGGGGAGGGTTGTCAAATATATGTCGATTTGTAGAGGTGGACACGCACCCTTACACCCCATTAGACTTATTGAAATCCGTGCGCAGACACGAATAAACACTTTTATGGTTATTGCTATTTCTCGTGGGGGAGGGTTGTCAAATATATGTCGATTCGTAGAGGTGGACACGCACTCTTACACACCATTAGACTTATTGAAATCCGTGCGCTGGTTTACGATATATAGGGGGACAAATAGTCGAGAAACCCAAATCGTCTTTTCAGACACGAATAAACACTTTTATGGTTATTGCTATTTCTGATGGGGGAGGGTTGTCAAATATATGTCGATTTGTAGAACTGGACACGAACTCTTACACACCATTAGACTTATTAAAATCCGTGGGCTGGTTTGCGAGATATCGACACTTTTATGGTTAATGCTATCACTGATGGGGGAGGGTTGTCAAATATATGTCGATTTGTAGAGGTGGACACGCACTCTTACACTCCATTAGACTTATTGAAATCCGTGCGCAGACACGAATAAACACTTTTATGGTAATTGCTATTTCTCATTGGGGAGGGTTGGCAAATATATGTCGATTTGTAGAGCTGGACACGCACTCTTACACACCATTAGACTTATTAAAATCCGCGGGCTGGTTTGCGAGATATCGACACTTTTATGGTTATTGCTATTTCTGATGGGGGAGGGTTGTCAAATATCGAGAAACCCAAATCGTCTTCCCAGACACGAATAAACACTTTTATGGTAATTGCTATTTCTCATTGGGGAGGGTTCGCAAATATATGTCGATTTGTAGAGCTGGACACGCACTCTTACGCACCGTTAGACTTATCAAAATCCGTGGGCTGGATTGCGAGATATCGACACTTTTATGGTTATTGCTATTTCTGATGGGGGAGGGTTGTCAAATATATGTCGATTTGTAGAGGTGGACGCGCACTCTTACACACAATGAGATTTATTGAAATCCGTACGCTGGTTTGCGAGATATACGTGGTCGAAATATCGAGAAACCCAAATCGTCATACCAGACACGAATAAACACTTTTATGGTAATTGCTATTTCTCATTGGGGAGGGTTGGCAAATATATGTCGATTTGTAGAGCTGGCCACGCACTCTTACACACCATTAGACTTATTAAAATCCGTGTGCTGGTTTGCGAGATATCGACACCTTTATGGTTATTGCTATTTCTGATGGGGGAGGGTTGTCAAATATATGTTGATTTGTAGAGGTGGACACGCACTCTTACACACCATTAGACTAACTGAAATCCGTGCGCTGGTTTACGTGATATAGGGGGACAAAAAGTCGAGAAACCCAAATCGTCTTTTCAGACACGAATAAACACTTTTATGGTTATTGCTATTTCTGATGGGGGAGGGTTGTCAAATATATGTCGATTTGTAGAGCTGGACACGCACTCTTACACATCATTAGACTTATTAATATCCGTGGGCTGGTTTGCGAGATATCGACACTTTTATGGTTATTGCTATTTCTGATGGGGGAGGGTAGTCAAATATATGTCGATTTGTAGAGGTGGACACGCACTCTTACACACCATTAGACTTATTGAAATCCGTGCGCTGGTTTACGAGATATAGGGGGACAAAAAGTCGAGAAACCCAAATCGTCTGTTCAGACACGAATAAACACTTTTATGGTTATTGCTATTTCTCATGGGGGAGGGTTGTCAAATACATGTCGATTTGTAGAGGTGGACACGCACTCTTACAAACCATTAGACTTATTGAAATCCGTGCGCTGGTTTACGAGATATAGGGGGACAAAAAGTCGAGAAACCCAATTGTCTTTTCAGACACGAATAAACAGTTTTATGGTTATTGCTATTTCTGATGGGGGAGGGTTGTCAAATATATGTCGATTTGTAGAGCTGGACACGCACTCTTAAACACCATTAGACTTATTAAAATCCGTGGGCTGGTTTGCGAGATATCGACACTTTTATGGTTATTGCTATTTCTGATGGGGGAGGGTTGTCAAATATATGTCGATTTGTAGAGGTGGACACGCAGTCTTACACACCATTAGACTTATTGAAATCCGTGCGCTGGTTTACGAGATATAGGGGGACAAAATGTCGAGAAACCCAAATCGTCTGTTCAGACACGAATAAACACTTTTATGGTTATTGCTATTTCTCATGGGGGGTTGTCAAATATATGTCGATTTGTAGAGGTGGACACGCACTCTTACACACCATTAGACTAATTGAAATCCGTGCGCTGGTTTACGTGATATAGTGGGACAAAAAGTCGAGAAACCCAAATCGTCTTTTCAGACACGAATAAACACTTTTATGGTTATTGCTATTTCTGATGGGGGAGGGTTGTCAAATATATGTCGATTTGTAGAGGTGGACGCGCACTCTTACACACAATGAGATTTATTGAAATCCGTACGCTGGTTTGCGAGATATACGGGGTCGAAATATCGAGAAACCCAAATCGTCATCCCAGACACGAATAAACACTTTTATGGTAATTGCTATTTCTCATTGGGGAGGGTTGGCAAATATATGTCGATTTGTAGAGCTGGACACGCACTCTTACACACCATTAGACTTATTAAAATCCGTGAGCTGGTTTGCGAGATATCGACACTTTTATGGTTATTGCTATTTCTGATGGGGGAGGGTTGTCAAATATATGTCGAGTTGTAGAGGTGGACACGCACTCTTACACACCATTAGACTAATTGAAATCCGTGCGCTGGTTTACGTGATATAGTGGGACAAAAAGTCGAGAAACCCAAATCGTCTTTTCAGACACGAATAAACACTTTTATGGTTATTGCAATTTCTGATGGGGGAGGGTTGTCAAATATATGTCGATTTGTAGAGCTGGACACGCACTCTTACACACCATTAGACTTATTAATATCCGTGGGCTGGTTTGCGAGATAGCGACACTTTTATGGTTATTGCTATTTCTGATGGGGGAGGGTTGTCAAATATATGTCGATTTGTAGAGGTGGACACGCACTCTTACACACCATTAGACTTATTGAAATCCGTGCGCTGGTTTACGAGATATAGGGGGACAAAATGTCGAGAAACCCAAATCGTCTGTTCAGACACGAATAAACACTTTTATGGTTATTGCTATTTCTCATGGGAGGTTGTCAAATATATGTCGATTTGTAGAGGTGGACACGCACTCTTACACACCATTAGACTTATTGAAATCCGTGGGCTGGTTTGCGAGATATCGACACTTTTATGGTTATTGCTATTTCTGATGGGGGAGGGTTGTCAAATATATGTCGATTTGTAGAGGTGGACACGCACCCTTACACACCATTAGACTTATTGAAATCCGTGCCGCTGTCGCTGTCGCTGTCGCTGTCGCTGTCGCTGTCGCTGTCGCTGTCGCTGTCGCTGTCGCTGTCGCTGTCGCTGTCGCTGTCGCTGTCGCTGTCGCTGTCGCTGTCGCTGTCGCTGTCGCTGTCGCTGTCGCTGTCGCTGTCGCTGTCGCTGTCGCTGTCGCTGTCGCTGTCGCTGTCGCTGTCGCTGTCGCTGTCGCTGTCGCTGTCGCTGTCGCTGTCGCTGTCGCTGTCGCTGTCGCTGTCGCTGTCGCTGTCGCTGTCGCTGTCGCTGTCGCTGTCGCTGTCGCTGTCGCTGTCGCTGTCGCTGTCGCTGTCGCTGTCGCTGTCGCTGTCGCTGTCGCTGTCGCTGTCGCTGTCGCTGTCGCTGTCGCTGTCGCTGTCGCTGTCGCTGTCGCTGTCGCTGTCGCTGTCGCTGTCGCTGTCGCTGTCGCTGTCGCTGTCGCTGTCGCTGTCGCTGTCGCTGTCGCTGTCGCTGTCGCTGTCGCTGTCGCTGTCGCTGTCGCTGTCGCTGTCGCTGTCGCTGTCGCTGTCGCTGTCGCTGTCGCTGTCGCTGTCGCTGTCGCTGTCGCTGTCGCTGTCGCTGTCGCTGTCGCTGTCGCTGTCGCTGTCGCTGTCGCTGTCGCTGTCGCTGTCGCTGTCGCTGTCGCTGTCGCTGCCGCTGCCGCTGCCGCTGCCGCTGCCGCTGCCGCTCTCTTACACACCATTAGACTTATTGAAATCCGTGCGCTGGTTTACGAGAAATAGGGGGACAAAAAGTCGAGAAACCCAAATCGTCTTTTCAGACACGAATAAACACTTTTATGGTAATAGCTATTTCTCATTGGGGAGGGTTGGCAAATATATGTCGATTTGTAGAGCTGGACACGCACGCTTACACACCATTAGACTTATTAAAATCCGTGGGCTGGTTTGCGAGATATCGACACTTTTATGGTTATTGCTATTTCTGATGGGGGAGGGTTGTCAAATATATGTCGATTTGTAGAGGTGGACACGTACTCTTACACACCATTAGACTTATTCAAATCCGTGCGCTGGTTTACGAAATATAGGGGGACAAAAAGTCGAGAAACCCAAATCGTCTTTTCAGACACGAATAAGCACTTTTATGGTTATTGCTATTTCTCATGGGGGAGGGTTGTCAAATATATGTCGATTTGTAGAGGTGGACACGCACTCTTACACACAATTAGATTTATTGAAATCCGTGCGCTGGTTTGCGAGATATACGGAGTCGAAAAATCGAGAAACCCAAATCGTCTTCCCAGACAAGAATAAACACTTTTATGGTAATTGCTATTTCTCATTGGGGAGGGTTGGCAAATATATGACGATTTGTAGAGCTGGACACGCACTCTTACACACAATTAGATTTATTGAAATCCGTACGCTGGTTTGCGACATATACTTGGTCGAAAAATCGAGAAACCCAACTCGTCTTCCCAGACACGAATAAACACTTTTATGGTAATTGCTATTTCTCATTGGGGAGGGTTGGCAAATATATGTCGATTTGTAGACGTGGACATGCACTCTTACACACCATTAGACTTATTGAAATCCGTGCGCTGGTTTACGAGATATAGGGGGACAAATAGTCGAGAAACCCAAATCGTCTTTTCAGACACGAATAAACACTTTTATGGTTATTGCTATTTCTGATGGGGAAGGTTGTCAAATATATGTCGATTTGTAGAGCTGGACACGCACTCTTACACACCATTAGACTTATTAAAATCCGTGGGCTGGTTTGCGAGATATCGACACTTTTATGGTTATTGCTATTTCTGATGGGGGAGGGTTGTCAAATATATGTCGATTTGTAGAGGTGGACACGCACTCTTACACTCCATTAGACTTACTGAAATCCGTGCGCTGGTTTACGATATATAGGGGGACAAATAGTCGAGAAACCCAAATCGTCTTTTCAGACACGAATAAACACTTTTATGGTTATTGCTATTTCTGATGGGGGAGGGTTGTCAAATATATGTCGATTTGTAGAACTGGACACGAACTCTTACACACCATTAGACTTATTAAAATCCGTGGGCTGGTTTGCGAGATATCGACACTTTTATGGTTAATGCTATCACTGATGGGGAGGGTTGTCAAATATATGTCGATTTGTAGAGGTGGACACGCACTCTTACACCCCATTAGACTTATTGAAATCCGTGCGCAGACACGAATAAACACTTTTATGGTTATTGCTATTTCTCGTGGGGGAGGGTTGTCAAATATATGTCGATTCGTAGAGGTGGACACACACTCTTACACACCATTAGACTTATTGAAATCCGTGCGCTGGTTTACGATATATAGGGGGACAAATAGTCGAGAAACCCAAATCGTCTTTTCAGACACGAATAAACACTTTTATG
Organism: Aphodius granarius; assembly: GCA_963971325.1. Lineage (NCBI taxonomy): Eukaryota > Metazoa > Arthropoda > Insecta > Coleoptera > Scarabaeidae > Aphodius > Aphodius granarius. The sequence continues at coordinate 18,458,373 of OZ020224.1, read as the reverse complement.
GTTATTGCTATTTCTGATGGGGGAGGGTTGTCAAATATATGTCGATTTGTAGAACTGGACACGAACTCTTACACACCATTAGACTTATTAAAATCCGTGGGCTGGTTTGCGTGATATCGACACTTTTATGGTTAATGCTATCACTGATGGGGGAGGGTTGTCAAATATATGTCGATTTGTAGAGGTGGACACGCACTCTTACACCCCATTAGACTTATTGAAATCCGTGCGCAGACACGAATAAACACTTTTATGGTAATTGCTATTTCTCATTGGGGAGGGTTGGCAAATATATGTCGATTTGTAGAGCTGGACACGCACTCTTACACACCATTAGACTTATTAAAATCCGTGGGCTGGTTTGCGAGATATCGACACTTTTATGGTTATTGCTATTTCTGATGGGGGAGGGTTGTCAAATATCGAGAAACCCAAATCGTCTTCCCAGACACGAATAAACACTTTTATGGTAATTGCTATTTCTCATTGGGGAGGGTTCGCAAATATATGTCGATTTGTAGAGCTGGACACGCACTCTTACGCACCGTTAGACTTATCAAAATCCGTGGGCTGGATTGCGAGATATCGACACTTTTATGGTTATTGCTATTTCTGATGGGGGAGGGTTGTCAAATATATGTCGATTTGTAGAGGTGGACGCGCACTCTTACACACAATGAGATTTATTGAAATCCGTACGCTGGTTTGCGAGATATACGTGGTCGAAATATCGAGAAACCCAAATCGTCATACCAGACACGAATAAACACTTTTATGGTAATTGCTATTTCCCATTGGGGAGGGTTGGCAAATATATGTCGATTTGTAGAGCTGGCCACGCACTCTTACACACCATTAGACTTATTAAAATCCGTGTGCTGGTTTGCGAGATATCGACACCTTTATGGTTATTGCTATTTCTGATGGGGGAGGGTTGTCAAATATATGTTGATTTGTAGAGGTGGACACGCACTCTTACACACCATTAGACTAACTGAAATCCGTGCGCTGGTTTACGTGATATAGGGGGACAAAAAGTCGAGAAACCCAAATCGTCTTTTCAGACACGAATAAACACTTTTATGGTTATTGCTATTTCTGATGGGGGAGGGTTGTCAAATATATGTCGATTTGTAGAGCTGGACACGCACTCTTACACATCATTAGACTTATTAATATCCGTGGGCTGGTTTGCGAGATATCGACACTTTTATGGTTATTGCTATTTCTGATGGGGGAGGGTTGTCAAATATATGTCGATTTGTAGAGGTGGACACGCGCTCTTACACACCATTAGACTTATTGAAATCCGTGCGCTGGTTTACGAGATATAGGGGGACAAAAAGTCGAGAAACCCAAATCGTCTGTTCAGACACGAATAAACACTTTTATGGTTATTGCTATTTCTCATGGGGGAGGGTTGTCAAATACATGTCGATTTGTAGAGGTGGACAAGCACTCTTACAAACCATTAGACTTATTGAAATCCGTGCGCTGGTTTACGAGATATAGGGGGACAAAAAGTCGAGAAACCCAATTGTCTTTTCAGACACGAATAAACAGTTTTATGGTTATTGCTATTTCTGATGGGGGAGGGTTGTCAAATATATGTCGATTTGTAGAGCTGGACACGCACTCTTAAACACCATTAGACTTATTAAAATCCGTGGGCTGGTTTGCGAGATATCGACACTTTTATGGTTATTGCTATTTCTGATGGGGGAGGGTTGTCAAATATATGTCGATTTGTAGAGGTGGACACGCAGTCTTACACACCATTAGACTTATTGAAATCCGTGCGCTGGTTTACGAGATATAGGGCGACAAATAGTCGAGAAACCCAAATCGTCCTTTCAGACACGAATAAACCCTTTTATGGTAATTGCTATTTCTCATTGGGGAGGGTTGGCAAATATATGTCGATTTGTAGAGCTGGACACGCACTCTTACACACCATTAGACTTATTAAAATCCGTGGGCTGGATTGCGAGATATCGACACTTTTATGGTTATTGCTATTTCTGATGGGGGAGGGTTGTCAAATATATGTCGATTTGTAGAGGTGGACGCGCACTCTTACACACAATGAGATTTATTGAAATCCGTACGCTGGTTTGCGAGATATACGGGGTCGAAATATCGAGAAACCCAAATCGTCATCCCAGACACGAATAAACACTTTTATGGTAATTGCTATTTCTCATTGGGGAGGGTTGGCAAATATATGTCGATTTGTAGAGCTGGACACGCACTCTTACACACCATTAGACTTATTAAAATCCGTGAGCTGGTTTGCGAGATATCGACACTTTTATGGTTATTGCTATTTCTGATGGGGGAGGGTTGTCAAATATATGTCGAGTTGTAGAGGTGGACACGCACTCTTACACACCATTAGACTAATTGAAATCCGTGCGCTGGTTTACGAGATATAGTGGGACAAAAAGTCGAGAAACCCAAATCGTCTTTTCAGACACGAATAAACACTTTTATGGTTATTGCTATTTCTGATGGGGGAGTGTTGTCAAATATATGTCGATTTGTAGAGCTGGACACGCACTCTTACACACCATTAGACTTATTAATATCCGTGGGCTGGTTTGCGAGATAGCGACACTTTTATGGTTATTGCTATTTCTGATGGGGGAGGGTTATCAAATATATGTTGATTTGTAGAGGTGGACACGCACTCTTACACACCATTAGACTTATTGAAATCCGTGCGCTGGTTTACGAGATATATGGGGACAAAATGTCGAGAAGCCCAAATCGTCTGTTCAGACACGAATAAACACTTTTATGGTTATTGCTATTTCTCATGGGGGGTTGTCAAATATATGTCGATTTGTAGAGGTGGACACGCACTCTTACACACCATTAGACTTATTGAAATCCGTGGGCTGGTTTGCGAGATATCGACACTTTTATGGTTATTGCTATTTCTGATGGGGAGGGTTGTCAAATATATGTCGATTTGTAGAGGTGGACACGCACCCTTACACACCATTAGACTTATTGAAATCCGTGTCGCTGTCGCTGTCGCTGTCGCTGTCGCTGTCGCTGTCGCTGTCGCTGTCGCTGTCGCTGTCGCTGTCGCTGTCGCTGTCGCTGTCGCTGTCGCTGTCGCTGCCGCTGCCGCTGCCGCTGCCGCTGCCGCTGCCGCTGCCGCTGCCGCTGCCGCTGCCGCTGCCGCTGCCGCTGCCGCTGCCGCTGCCGCTGCCGCTGCCGCTGCCGCTGCCGCTGCCGCTGCCGCTGCCGCTGCCGCTGCCGCTGCCGCTGCCGCTGTCGCTGTCGCTGTCGCTGTCGCTGTCGCTGTCGCTGTCGCTGTCGCTGTCGCTGTCGCTGTCGCTGTCGCTGTCGCTGTCGCTGTCGCTGTCGCTGTCGCTGTCGCTGTCGCTGTCGCTGTCGCTGTCGCTGTCGCTGTCGCTGTCGCTGTCGCTGTCGCTGTCGCTGCCGCTGCCGCTGCCGCTCTCTTACACACCATTAGACTTATTGAAATCCGTGCGCTGGTTTACGAGATATAGGGGGACAAAAAGTCGAGAAACCCAAATCGTCTTTTCAGACACGAATAAACACTTTTATGGTAATTGCTATTTCTCATTGGGGAGGGGTGGCAAATATATGTCGATTTGTAGAGCTGGACACGCACGCTTACACACCATTAGACTTATTAAAATCCGTGGGCTGGTTTGCGAGATATCGACACTTTTATAGTTATTGCTATTTCTGATGGGGGAGGGTTGTCAAATATATGTCGATTTGTAGAGGTGGACACGTACTCTTACACACCATTAGACTTATTCAAATCCGTGCGCTGGTTTACGAGATATAGGGGGACAAAAAGTCGAGAAACCCAAATCGTCTTTTCAGACACGAATAAGCACTTTTATGGTTATTGCTATTTCTCATGGGGGAGGGTTGTCAAATATATGTCGATTTGTAGAGGTGGACACGCACTCTTACACACAATTAGATTTATTGAAATCCGTGCGCTGGTTTGCGAGATATACGGAGTCGAAAAATCGAGAAACCCAAATCGTCTTCCCAGACACGAATAAACACTTTTATGGTAATTGCTATTTCTCATTGGGGAGGGTTGGCAAATATATGACGATTTGTAGAGCTGGACACGCACTCTTACACACAATTAGATTTATTGAAATCCGTACGCTGGTTTGCGACATATACTTGGTCGAAAAATCGAGAAACCCAAATCGTCTTCCCAGACACGAATAAACACTTTTATGGTAATTGCTATTTCTCATTGGGGACGGTTGGCAAATATATGTCGATTTTTAGACGTGGACATGCACTCTTACACACCATTAGACTTATTGAAATCCGTGCGCTGGTTTACGAGATATAGGGGGACAAATAGTCGAGAAACCCAAATCGTCTTTTCAGACACGAATAAACACTTTTATGGTTATTGCTATTTCTGATGGGGAAGGTTGTCAAATATATGTCGATTTATAGAGCTGGACACGCACTCTTACACACCATTAGACTTATTAAAATCCGTGGGCTGGTTTGCGAGATATCGACACTTTTATGGTTATTGCTATTTCTGATGGGGGAGGGTTGTCAAATATATGTCGATTTGTAGAGGTGGACACGCACTCTTACACTCCATTAAGACTTACTGAAATCCGTGCGCTGGTTTACGAGATATAGGGGGACAAATAGTGGAGAAACCCAAATCGTCTTTTCAGACACGAATAAACACTTTTATGGTTATTGCTATTTCTGATGGGGGAGGGTTGTCAAATATATGTCGATTTGTAGAACTGGACACGAACTCTTACACACCATTAGACTTATTAAAATCCGTGGGCTGGTTTGCGAGATATCGACACTTTTATGGTTAATGCTATCACTGATGGGGGAGGGTTGTCAAATATATGTCGATTTGTAGAGGTGGACACGCACTCTTACACCCCATTAGACTTATTGAAATCCGTGCGCAGGTTTACGAGATATAGGGGGACAAAAAGTCGAGAAACCCAAATCGTCTTTTCAGACACGAATAAACACTTTTATGGTTATTGCTATTTCTCGTGGGGGAGGGTTGTCAAATATATGTCGATTTGTAGAGGTGGACACGCACTCTTACACACCATTAGACTTATTGAAATCCGTGCGCTGGTTTACGAGATATAGGGGGACAAAAAGTCGAGAAACCCAAATCGTCATCCCAGACACGAATAAACACTTTTATGGTAATTGCTATTTCTCATTGGGGAGGGTTGGCAAATATATGTCGATTTGTAGAGCTGGACACGCACTCTTACACACCATTAGACTTATTAAAATCCGTGGGCTGGTTTGCGAGATATCGACACTTTTATGGTTATTGCTATTTCTGATGGGGGAGGGTTGTCAAATATCGAGAAACCCAAATCGTCTTCCCAGACACGAATAAACACTTTTATGGTAATTGCTATTTCTCATTGGGGAGGGTTCGCAAATATATGTCGATTTGTAGAGCTGGACACGCACTCTTACGCACCATTAGACTTATTAAAATCCGTGGGCTGGATTGCGAGATATCGACACTTTTATGGTTATTGCTATTTCTGATGGGGGAGGGTTGTCAAATATATGTCGATTTGTAGAGGTGGACGCGCACTCTTACACACCATTAGACTAATTGAAATCCGTGCGCTGGTTTACGTGATATAGGGGGACAAAAAGTCGAGAAACCCAAATCGTCTTTTCAGACACGAATAAACACTTTTATGGTTATTGCTATTTCTGATGGGGGAGGGTTGTCAAATATATGTCGATTTGTAGAGCTGGACACGCACTCTTACACATCATTAGACTTATTAATATCCGTGGGCTGGTTTGCGAGATATCGACACTTTTATGGTTATTGCTATTTCTGATGGGGGAGGGTTGTCAAATATATGTCGATTTGTAGAGGTGGACACGCACTCTTACACACCATTAGACTTATTGAAATCCGTGCGCTGGTTTACGAGATATAGGGGGACAAAAAGTCGAGAAACCCAAATCGTCTTTTCAGACACGAATAAACACTTTTATGGTAATTGCTATTTCTCATTGGGGAGGGTTGGCAAATATATGTCGATTTGTAGAGCTGGACACGCACTCTTACACACCATTAGACTTATTAAAATCCGTGGGCTGGATTGCGAGATATCGACACTTTTATGGTTATTGCTATTTCTGATGGGGGAGGGTTGTCAAATATTTGTCGATTTGTAGAGGTGGACGCGCACTCTTACACACAATTAGATTTATTGAAATCCGTACGCTGGTTTGCGAGATATACGGGGTCGAAATATCGAGAAACCCAAATCGTCATCCCAGACACGAATAAACACTTTTATGGTAATTGCTATTTCTCATTGGAGAGGGTTGGCAAATATATGTCGATTTGTAGAGCTGGACACGCACTCTTACACACCATTAGACTTATTAAAATCCGTGGGCTGGTTTGCGAGATATCGACACTTTTATGGTTATTGCTATTTCTGATGGGGGAGGGTTGTCAAATATATGTCGATTTGTAGAGGTGGACACGTACTCTTACACACCATTAGACTTATTGAAATCCGTGCGCTGGTTTACGAGATATAGGGGGACAAAAAGTCGAGAAACCCAAATCGTCTTTTCAGACACGAATAAGCACTTTTATGGTTATTGCTATTTCTCATGGGGGAGGGTTGTCAAATATATGTCGATTTGTAGAGGTGGACACGCACTCTTACACACAATTAGATTTATTGAAATCCGTACGCTGGTTTGCGAGATATACGGGGTCGAAAAATCGAGAAACCCAAATCGTCTTCCCAGACACGAATAAACACTTTTATGGTAATTGCTATTTCTCATTGGGGAGAGTTATCAAATATATGACGATTTGTAGAGCTGGACACGCACTCTTACACACAATTAGATTTATTGAAATCCGTACGCTGGTTTGCGAGATATACGGGGTCGAAAAATCGAGAAACCCAAATCGTCTTCCCAGACACGAATAAACACTTTTATGGTAATTGCTATTTCTCATTGGGGAGGGTTGGCAAATACATGTCGATTTGTAGACGTGGACACGCACTCTTACACACCATCAGACTTATTGAAATCCGTGCGCTGGTTTACGAGATATAGGGGGACAAATAGTCGAGAAACCCAAATCGTCTTTTCAGACACGAAAAAACACTTTTATGGTTATTGCTATTTCTGATGGGGAAGGTTGTCAAATATATGTCGATTTGTAGAGCTGGACACGCACTCTTACACACCATTAGACTTATTAAAATCCGTGGGCTGGTTTGCGAGATATCGACACTTTTATGGTTATTGCTATTTCTGATGGGGGAGGGTTGTCAAATATATGTCGATTTGTAGAGGTGGACACGCACTCTTACACTCCATTAGACTTATTGAAATCCGTGAGCAGGTTTACGAGATATAGGGGGACAAAAAGTCGAGAAACCCAAATCGTCTTTTCAGACACGAATAAACACTTTTATGGTTATTGCTATTTCTCATGGGGGAGGGTTGTCAAATATATGTCGATTCGTAGAGGTGGACACACACTCTTACACACCATTAGACTTATTGAAATCCGTGCGCTGGTTTACGAGATATAGGGGGACAAAAAGTCGAGAAACCCAAATCGTCATCCCAGACACGAATAAACCCTTTTATGGTAATTGCTATTTCTCATTGGGGAGGGTTGGCAAATATATGTCGATTTGTAGAGCTGGACACGCACTCTTACACACCATTAGACTTATTAAAATCCGTGGGCTGGTTTGCGAGATATCGACACTTTTATGGTTATTGCTATTTCTGATGGGGGAGGGTTGTCAAATATCGAGAAACCCAAATCGTCTTCTCAGACACGAATAAACACTTTTATGGTAATTGCTATTTCTCATTGGGGAGGGTTTACAAATATATGTCGATTTGTAGAGCTGGACACGCACTCTTACACACCATTAGACTTATTAGAATCCGTGGGCTGGATTGCGAGATATCGACACTTTTATGGTTATTGCTATTTCTGATGGGGGAGGGTTGTCAAATATATGTCGATTTGTAGAGGTGGACGCGCACTCTTACACACAATGAGATTTATTGAAATCCGTACGCTGGTTTGCGAGATATACGTGGTCGCAATATCGAGAAACCCAAATCGTCATACCAGACACGAATAAACACTTTTATGGTAATTGCTATTTCCCATTGGGGAGGGTTGGCAAATATATGTCGATTTGTAGAGCTGGCCACGCACTCTTACACACCATTAGACTTATTAAAATCCGTGTGCTGGTTTGCGAGATATCGACACCTTTATGGTTATTGCTATTTCTGATGGGGGAGGGTTGTCAAATATATGTTGATTTGTAGAGGTGGACACGCACTCTTACACACCATTAGACTAACTGAAATCCGTGCGCTGGTTTACGTGATATAGGGGGACAAAAAGTCGAGAAACCCAAATCGTCTTTTCAGACACGAATAAACACTTTTATGGTTATTGCTATTTCTGATGGGGGAGGGTTGTCAAATATATGTCGATTTGTAGAGCTGGACACGCACTCTTACACATCATTAGACTTATTAATATCCGTGGGCTGGTTTGCGAGATATCGACACTTTTATGGTTATTGCTATTTCTGATGGGGGAGGGTTGTCAAATATATGTCGATTTGTAGAGGTGGACACGCGCTCTTACACACCATTAGACTTATTGAAATCCGTGCGCTGGTTTACGAGATATAGGGGGACAAAAAGTCGAGAAACCCAAATCGTCTGTTCAGACACGAATAAACACTTTTATGGTTATTGCTATTTCTCATGGGGGAGGGTTGTCAAATACATGTCGATTTGTAGAGGTGGACAAGCACTCTTACAAACCATTAGACTTATTGAAATCCGTGCGCTGGTTTACGAGATATAGGGGGACAAAAAGTCGAGAAACCCAATTGTCTTTTCAGACACGAATAAACAGTTTTATGGTTATTGCTATTTCTGATGGGGGAGGGTTGTCAAATATATGTCGATTTGTAGAGCTGGACACGCACTCTTAAACACCATTAGACTTATTAAAATCCGTGGGCTGGTTTGCGAGATATCGACACTTTTATGGTTATTGCTATTTCTGATGGGGGAGGGTTGTCAAATATATGTCGATTTGTAGAGGTGGACACGCAGTCTTACACACCATTAGACTTATTGAAATCCGTGCGCTGGTTTACGAGATATAGGGCGACAAATAGTCGAGAAACCCAAATCGTCCTTTCAGACACGAATAAACCCTTTTATGGTAATTGCTATTTCTCATTGGGGAGGGTTGGCAAATATATGTCGATTTGTAGAGCTGGACACGCACTCTTACACACCATTAGACTTATTAAAATCCGTGGGCTGGATTGCGAGATATCGACACTTTTATGGTTATTGCTATTTCTGATGGGGGAGGGTTGTCAAATATATGTCGATTTGTAGAGGTGGACGCGCACTCTTACACACAATGAGATTTATTGAAATCCGTACGCTGGTTTGCGAGATATACGGGGTCGAAATATCGAGAAACCCAAATCGTCATCCCAGACACGAATAAACACTTTTATGGTAATTGCTATTTCTCATTGGGGAGGGTTGGCAAATATATGTCGATTTGTAGAGCTGGACACGCACTCTTACACACCATTAGACTTATTAAAATCCGTGAGCTGGTTTGCGAGATATCGACACTTTTATGGTTATTGCTATTTCTGATGGGGGAGGGTTGTCAAATATATGTCGAGTTGTAGAGGTGGACACGCACTCTTACACACCATTAGACTAATTGAAATCCGTGCGCTGGTTTACGTGATATAGTGGGACAAAAAGTCGAGAAACCCAAATCGTCTTTTCAGACACGAATAAACACTTTTATGGTTATTGCTATTTCTGATGGGGGAGGGTTGTCAAATATATGTCGATTTGTAGAGCTGGACACGCACTCTTACACATCATTAGACTTATTAATATCCGTGGGCTGGTTTGCGAGATATCGACACTTTTATGGTTATTGCTATTTCTGATGGGGGAGGGTTGTCAAATATATGTCGATTTGTAGAGGTGGACACGCACTCTTACACACCATTAGACTTATTGAAATCCGTGCGCTGGTTTACGAGATATAGGGGGACAAAAAGTCGAGAAACCCAAATCGTCTGTTCAGACACGAATAAACACTTTTATGGTTATTGCTATTTCTCATGGGGGAGGGTTGTCAAATACATGTCGATTTGTAGAGGTGGACACGCACTCTTACAAACCATTAGACTTATTGAAATCCGTGCGCTGGTTTACGAGATATAGGGGGACAAAAAGTCGAGAAACCCAAATCGTCTTTTCAGACACGAATAAACACTTTTATGGTAATTGCTATTTCTCATTGGGGAGGGTTGGCAAATATATGTCGATTTGTAGAGCTGGACACGCACTCTTACACACCATTAGACTTATTAAAATCCGTGGGCTGGATTGCGAGATATCGACACTTTTATGGTTATTGCTATTTCTGATGGGGGAGGGTTGTCAAATATTTGTCGATTTGTAGAGGTGGACGCGCACTCTTACACACAATTAGATTTATTGAAATCCGTACGCTGGTTTGCGAGATATACGGGGTCGAAATATCGAGAAACCCAAATCGTCATCCCAGACACGAATAAACACTTTTATGGTAATTGCTATTTCTCATTGGAGAGGGTTGGCAAATATATGTCGATTTGTAGAGCTGGACACGCACTCTTACACACCATTAGACTTATTAAAATCCGTGGGCTGGTTTGCGAGATATCGACACTTTTATGGTTATTGCTATTTCTGATGGGGGAGGGTTGTCAAATATATGTCGATTTGTAGAGGTGGACACGTACTCTTACACACCATTAGACTTATTGAAATCCGTGCGCTGGTTTACGAGATATAGGGGGACAAAAAGTCGAGAAACCCAAATCGTCTTTTCAGACACGAATAAGCACTTTTATGGTTATTGCTATTTCTCATGGGGGAGGGTTGTCAAATATATGTCGATTTGTAGAGGTGGACACGCACTCTTACACACAATTAGATTTATTGAAATCCGTACGCTGGTTTGCGAGATATACGGGGTCGAAAAATCGAGAAACCCAAATCGTCTTCCCAGACACGAATAAACACTTTTATGGTAATTGCTATTTCTCATTGGGGAGGGTTGGCAAATACATGTCGATTTGTAGACGTGGACACGCACTCTTACACACCATCAGACTTATTGAAATCCGTGCGCTGGTTTACGAGATATAGGGGGACAAATAGTCGAGAAACCCAAATCGTCTTTTCAGACACGAAAAAACACTTTTATGGTTATTGCTATTTCTGATGGGGAAGGTTGTCAAATATATGTCGATTTGTAGAGCTGGACACGCACTCTTACACACCATTAGACTTATTAAAATCCGTGGGCTGGTTTGCGAGATATCGACACTTTTATGGTTATTGCTATTTCTGATGGGGGAGGGTTGTCAAATATATGTCGATTTGTAGAGGTGGACACGCACTCTTACACTCCATTAGACTTATTGAAATCCGTGAGCAGGTTTACGAGATATAGGGGGACAAAAAGTCGAGAAACCCAAATCGTCTTTTCAGACACGAATAAACACTTTTATGGTTATTGCTATTTCTCATGGGGGAGGGTTGTCAAATATATGTCGATTCGTAGAGGTGGACACACACACTCTTACACACCATTAGACTTATTGAAATCCGTGCGCTGGTTTACGAGATATAGGGGGACAAAAAGTCGAGAAACCCAAATCGTCATCCCAGACACGAATAAACCCTTTTATGGTAATTGCTATTTCTCATTGGGGAGGGTTGGCAAATATATGTCGATTTGTAGAGCTGGACACGCACTCTTACACACCATTAGACTTATTAAAATCCGTGGGCTGGTTTGCGAGATATCGACACTTTTATGGTTATTGCTATTTCTGATGGGGGAGGGTTGTCAAATATCGAGAAACCCAAATCGTCTTCTCAGACACGAATAAACACTTTTATGGTAATTGCTATTTCTCATTGGGGAGGGTTTACAAATATATGTCGATTTGTAGAGCTGGACACGCACTCTTACACACCATTAGACTTATTAGAATCCGTGGGCTGGATTGCGAGATATCGACACTTTTATGGTTATTGCTATTTCTGATGGGGGAGGGTTGTCAAATATATGTCGATTTGTAGAGGTGGACGCGCACTCTTACACACAATGAGATTTATTGAAATCCGTACGCTGGTTTGCGAGATATACGTGGTCGCAATATCGAGAAACCCAAATCGTCATACCAGACACGAATAAACACTTTTATGGTAATTGCTATTTCCCATTGGGGAGGGTTGGCAAATATATGTCGATTTGTAGAGCTGGCCACGCACTCTTACACACCATTAGACTTATTAAAATCCGTGTGCTGGTTTGCGAGATATCGACACCTTTATGGTTATTGCTATTTCTGATGGGGGAGGGTTGTCAAATATATGTTGATTTGTAGAGGTGGACACGCACTCTTACACACCATTAGACTAACTGAAATCCGTGCGCTGGTTTACGTGATATAGGGGGACAAAAAGTCGAGAAACCCAAATCGTCTTTTCAGACACGAATAAACACTTTTATGGTTATTGCTATTTCTGATGGGGGAGGGTTGTCAAATATATGTCGATTTGTAGAGCTGGACACGCACTCTTACACATCATTAGACTTATTAATATCCGTGGGCTGGTTTGCGAGATATCGACACTTTTATGGTTATTGCTATTTCTGATGGGGGAGGGTTGTCAAATATATGTCGATTTGTAGAGGTGGACACGCGCTCTTACACACCATTAGACTTATTGAAATCCGTGCGCTGGTTTACGAGATATAGGGGGACAAAAAGTCGAGAAACCCAAATCGTCTGTTCAGACACGAATAAACACTTTTATGGTTATTGCTATTTCTCATGGGGGAGGGTTGTCAAATACATGTCGATTTGTAGAGGTGGACAAGCACTCTTACAAACCATTAGACTTATTGAAATCCGTGCGCTGGTTTACGAGATATAGGGGGACAAAAAGTCGAGAAACCCAATTGTCTTTTCAGACACGAATAAACAGTTTTATGGTTATTGCTATTTCTGATGGGGGAGGGTTGTCAAATATATGTCGATTTGTAGAGCTGGACACGCACTCTTAAACACCATTAGACTTATTAAAATCCGTGGGCTGGTTTGCGAGATATCGACACTTTTATGGTTATTGCTATTTCTGATGGGGGAGGGTTGTCAAATATATGTCGATTTGTAGAGGTGGACACGCAGTCTTACACACCATTAGACTTATTGAAATCCGTGCGCTGGTTTACGAGATATAGGGCGACAAATAGTCGAGAAACCCAAATCGTCCTTTCAGACACGAATAAACCCTTTTATGGTAATTGCTATTTCTCATTGGGGAGGGTTGGCAAATATATGTCGATTTGTAGAGCTGGACACGCACTCTTACACACCATTAGACTTATTAAAATCCGTGGGCTGGATTGCGAGATATCGACACTTTTATGGTTATTGCTATTTCTGATGGGGGAGGGTTGTCAAATATACGTCGATTTGTAGAGGTGGACGCGCACTCTTACACACAATGAGATTTATTGAAATCCGTACGCTGGTTTGCGAGATATACGGGGTCGAAATATCGAGAAACCCAAATCGTCATCCCAGACACGAATAAACACTTTTATGGTAATTGCTATTTCTCATTGGGGAGGGTTGGCAAATATATGTCGATTTGTAGAGCTGGACACGCACTCTTACACACCATTAGACTTATTAAAATCCGTGAGCTGGTTTGCGAGATATCGACACTTTTATGGTTATTGCTATTTCTGATGGGGGAGGGTTGTCAAATATATGTCGAGTTGTAGAGGTGGACACGCACTCTTACACACCATTAGACTAATTGAAATCCGTGCGCTGGTTTACGTGATATAGTGGGACAAAAAGTCGAGAAACCCAAATCGTCTTTTCAGACACGAATAAACACTTTTATGGTTATTGCTATTTCTGATGGGGGAGTGTTGTCAAATATATGTCGATTTGTAGAGCTGGACACGCACTCTTACACACCATTAGACTTATTAATATCCGTGGGCTGGTTTGCGAGATAGCGACACTTTTATGGTTATTGCTATTTCTGATGGGGGAGGGTTATCAAATATATGTTGATTTGTAGAGGTGGACACGCACTCTTACACACCATTAGACTTATTGAAATCCGTGCGCTGGTTTACGAGATATATGGGGACAAAATGTCGAGAAGCCCAAATCGTCTGTTCAGACACGAATAAACACTTTTATGGTTATCGCTATTTCTCATGGGGGGTTGTCAAATATATGTCGATTTGTAGAGGTGGACACGCACTCTTACACACCATTAGACTTATTGAAATCCGTGGGCTGGTTTGCGAGATATCGACACTTTTATGGTTATTGCTATTTCTGATGGGGAGGGTTGTCAAATATATGTCGATTTGTAGAGGTGGACACGCACCCTTACACACCATTAGACTTATTGAAATCCGTGTCGCTGTCGCTGTCGCTGTCGCTGTCGCTGTCGCTGTCGCTGTCGCTGTCGCTGTCGCTGTCGCTGTCGCTGTCGCTGTCGCTGTCGCTGTCGCTGTCGCTGTCGCTGTCGCTGTCGCTGTCGCTGTCGCTGTCGCTGTCGCTGTCGCTGTCGCTGTCGCTGTCGCTGTCGCTGTCGCTGTCGCTGTCGCTGTCGCTGTCGCTGTCGCTGTCGCTGTCGCTGTCGCTGCCGCTGCCGCTGCCGCTGCCGCTGCCGCTGCCGCTGCCGCTGCCGCTGCCGCTGCCGCTGCCGCTGCCGCTGCCGCTGCCGCTGCCGCTGCCGCTGCCGCTGCCGCTGCCGCTGCCGCTGTCGCTGTCGCTGTCGCTGTCGCTGTCGCTGTCGCTGTCGCTGTCGCTGTCGCTGTCGCTGTCGCTGTCGCTGTCGCTGTCGCTGTCGCTGTCGCTGTCGCTGTCGCTGTCGCTGTCGCTGTCGCTGTCGCTGTCGCTGTCGCTGTCGCTGTCGCTGTCGCTGTCGCTGTCGCTGTCGCTGTCGCTGTCGCTGTCGCTGTCGCTGTCGCTGTCGCTGTCGCTGTCGCTGTCGCTGTCGCTGTCGCTGTCGCTGCCGCTGCCGCTGCCGCTCTCTTACACACCATTAGACTTATTGAAATCCGTGCGCTGGTTTACGAGATATAGGGGGACAAAAAGTCGAGAAACCCAAATCGTCTTTTCAGACACGAATAAACACTTTTATGGTAATTGCTATTTCTCATTGGGGAGGGGTGGCAAATATATGTCGATTTGTAGAGCTGGACACGCACGCTTACACACCATTAGACTTATTAAAATCCGTGGGCTGGTTTGCGAGATATCGACACTTTTATAGTTATTGCTATTTCTGATGGGGGAGGGTTGTCAAATATATGTCGATTTGTAGAGGTGGACACGTACTCTTACACACCATTAGACTTATTCAAATCCGTGCGCTGGTTTACGAGATATAGGGGGACAAAAAGTCGAGAAACCCAAATCGTCTTTTCAGACACGAATAAGCACTTTTATGGTTATTGCTATTTCTCATGGGGGAGGGTTGTCAAATATATGTCGATTTGTAGAGGTGGACACGCACTCTTACACACAATTAGATTTATTGAAATCCGTGCGCTGGTTTGCGAGATATACGGAGTCGAAAAATCGAGAAACCCAAATCGTCTTCCCAGACACGAATAAACACTTTTATGGTAATTGCTATTTCTCATTGGGGAGGGTTGGCAAATATATGACGATTTGTAGAGCTGGACACGCACTCTTACACACAATTAGATTTATTGAAATCCGTACGCTGGTTTGCGACATATACTTGGTCGAAAAATCGAGAAACCCAAATCGTCTTCCCAGACACGAATAAACACTTTTATGGTAATTGCTATTTCTCATTGGGGACGGTTGGCAAATATATGTCGATTTTTAGACGTGGACATGCACTCTTACACACCATTAGACTTATTGAAATCCGTGCGCTGGTTTACGAGATATAGGGGGACAAATAGTCGAGAAACCCAAATCGTCTTTTCAGACACGAATAAACACTTTTATGGTTATTGCTATTTCTGATGGGGAAGGTTGTCAAATATATGTCGATTTGTAGAGCTGGACACGCACTCTTACACACCATTAGACTTATTAAAATCCGTGGGCTGGTTTGCGAGATATCGACACTTTTATGGTTATTGCTATTTCTGATGGGGGAGGGTTGTCAAATATATGTCGATTTGTAGAGGTGGACACGCACTCTTACACTCCATTAAGACTTACTGAAATCCGTGCGCTGGTTTACGAGATATAGGGGGACAAATAGTGGAGAAACCCAAATCGTCTTTTCAGACACGAATAAACACTTTTATGGTTATTGCTATTTCTGATGGGGGAGGGTTGTCAAATATATGTCGATTTGTAGAACTGGACACGAACTCTTACACACCATTAGACTTATTAAAATCCGTGGGCTGGTTTGCGAGATATCGACACTTTTATGGTTAATGCTATCACTGATGGGGGAGGGTTGTCAAATATATGTCGATTTGTAGAGGTGGACACGCACTCTTACACCCCATTAGACTTATTGAAATCCGTGCGCAGGTTTACGAGATATAGGGGGACAAAAAGTCGAGAAACCCAAATCGTCTTTTCAGACACGAATAAACACTTTTATGGTTATTGCTATTTCTCGTGGGGGAGGGTTGTCAAATATATGTCGATTTGTAGAGGTGGACACGCACTCTTACACACCATTAGACTTATTGAAATCCGTGCGCTGGTTTACGAGATATAGGGGGACAAAAAGTCGAGAAACCCAAATCGTCATCCCAGACACGAATAAACACTTTTATGGTAATTGCTATTTCTCATTGGGGAGGGTTGGCAAATATATGTCGATTTGTAGAGCTGGACACGCACTCTTACACACCATTAGACTTATTAAAATCCGTGGGCTGGTTTGCGAGATATCGACACTTTTATGGTTATTGCTATTTCTGATGGGGGAGGGTTGTCAAATATCGAGAAACCCAAATCGTCTTCCCAGACACGAATAAACACTTTTATGGTAATTGCTATTTCTCATTGGGGAGGGTTCGCAAATATATGTCGATTTGTAGAGCTGGACACGCACTCTTACGCACCATTAGACTTATTAAAATCCGTGGGCTGGATTGCGAGATATCGACACTTTTATGGTTATTGCTATTTCTGATGGGGGAGGGTTGTCAAATATATGTCGATTTGTAGAGGTGGACGCGCACTCTTACACACCATTAGACTAATTGAAATCCGTGCGCTGGTTTACGTGATATAGGGGGACAAAAAGTCGAGAAACCCAAATCGTCTTTTCAGACACGAATAAACACTTTTATGGTTATTGCTATTTCTGATGGGGGAGGGTTGTCAAATATATGTCGATTTGTAGAGCTGGACACGCACTCTTACACATCATTAGACTTATTAATATCCGTGGGCTGGTTTGCGAGATATCGACACTTTTATGGTTATTGCTATTTCTGATGGGGGAGGGTTGTCAAATATATGTCGATTTGTAGAGGTGGACACGCACTCTTACACACCATTAGACTTATTGAAATCCGTGCGCTGGTTTACGAGATATAGGGGGACAAAAAGTCGAGAAACCCAAATCGTCTGTTCAGACACGAATAAACACTTTTATGGTTATTGCTATTTCTCATGGGGGAGGGTTGTCAAATACATGTCGATTTGTAGAGGTGGACACGCACTCTTACAAACCATTAGACTTATTGAAATCCGTGCGCTGGTTTACGAGATATAGGGGGACAAAAAGTCGAGAAACCCAAATCGTCTTTTCAGACACGAATAAACACTTTTATGGTAATTGCTATTTCTCATTGGGGAGGGTTGGCAAATATATGTCGATTTGTAGAGCTGGACACGCACTCTTACACACCATTAGACTTATTAAAATCCGTGGGCTGGATTGCGAGATATCGACACTTTTATGGTTATTGCTATTTCTGATGGGGGAGGGTTGTCAAATATTTGTCGATTTGTAGAGGTGGACGCGCACTCTTACACACAATTAGATTTATTGAAATCCGTACGCTGGTTTGCGAGATATACGGGGTCGAAATATCGAGAAACCCAAATCGTCATCCCAGACACGAATAAACACTTTTATGGTAATTGCTATTTCTCATTGGAGAGGGTTGGCAAATATATGTCGATTTGTAGAGCTGGACACGCACTCTTACACACCATTAGACTTATTAAAATCCGTGGGCTGGTTTGCGAGATATCGACACTTTTATGGTTATTGCTATTTCTGATGGGGGAGGGTTGTCAAATATATGTCGATTTGTAGAGGTGGACACGTACTCTTACACACCATTAGACTTATTGAAATCCGTGCGCTGGTTTACGAGATATAGGGGGACAAAAAGTCGAGAAACCCAAATCGTCTTTTCAGACACGAATAAGCACTTTTATGGTTATTGCTATTTCTCATGGGGGAGGGTTGTCAAATATATGTCGATTTGTAGAGGTGGACACGCACTCTTACACACAATTAGATTTATTGAAATCCGTACGCTGGTTTGCGAGATATACGGGGTCGAAAAATCGAGAAACCCAAATCGTCTTCCCAGACACGAATAAACACTTTTATGGTAATTGCTATTTCTCATTGGGGAGAGTTATCAAATATATGACGATTTGTAGAGCTGGACACGCACTCTTACACACAATTAGATTTATTGAAATCCGTACGCTGGTTTGCGAGATATACGGGGTCGAAAAATCGAGAAACCCAAATCGTCTTCCCAGACACGAATAAACACTTTTATGGTAATTGCTATTTCTCATTGGGGAGGGTTGGCAAATACATGTCGATTTGTAGACGTGGACACGCACTCTTACACACCATCAGACTTATTGAAATCCGTGCGCTGGTTTACGAGATATAGGGGGACAAATAGTCGAGAAACCCAAATCGTCTTTTCAGACACGAAAAAACACTTTTATGGTTATTGCTATTTCTGATGGGGAAGGTTGTCAAATATATGTCGATTTGTAGAGCTGGACACGCACTCTTACACACCATTAGACTTATTAAAATCCGTGGGCTGGTTTGCGAGATATCGACACTTTTATGGTTATTGCTATTTCTGATGGGGGAGGGTTGTCAAATATATGTCGATTTGTAGAGGTGGACACGCACTCTTACACTCCATTAGACTTACTGAAATCCGTGCGCTGGTTTACGAGATATAGGGGGACAAATAATCGAGAAACCCAAATCGTCTTTTCAGACACGAATAAACACTTTTATGGTTATTGCTATTTCTGATGGGGGAGGGTTGTCAAATATATGTCGATTTGTAGAACTGGACACGAACTCTTACACACCATTAGACTTATTAAAATCCGTGGGCTGGTTTGCGAGATATCGACACTTTTATGGTTAATGCTATCACTGATGGGGGAGGGTTGTCAAATATATGTCGATTTGTAGAGGTGGACATGCACTCTTACACACCATTAGACTTATTGAAATCCGTGAGCAGGTTTACGAGATATAGGGGGACAAAAAGTCGAGAAACCCAAATCGTCTTTTCAGACACGAATAAACACTTTTATGGTTATTGCTATTTCTCATGGGGGAGGGTTGTCAAATATATGTCGATTCGTAGAGGTGGACACACACTCTTACACACCATTAGACTTATTGAAATCCGTGCGCTGGTTTACGAGATATAGGGGGACAAAAAGTCGAGAAACCCAAATCGTCATCCCAGACACGAATAAACCCTTTTATGGTAATTGCTATTTCTCATTGGGGAGGGTTGGCAAATATATGTCGATTTGTAGAGCTGGACACGCACTCTTACACACCATTAGACTTATTAAAATCCGTGGGCTGGTTTGCGAGATATCGACACTTTTATGGTTATTGCTATTTCTGATGGGGGAGGGTTGTCAAATATCGAGAAACCCAAATCGTCTTCTCAGACACGAATAAACACTTTTATGGTAATTGCTATTTCTCATTGGGGAGGGTTTACAAATATATGTCGATTTGTAGAGCTGGACACGCACTCTTACACACCATTAGACTTATTAGAATCCGTGGGCTGGATTGCGAGATATCGACACTTTTATGGTTATTGCTATTTCTGATGGGGGAGGGTTGTCAAATATATGTCGATTTGTAGAGGTGGACGCGCACTCTTACACACAATGAGATTTATTGAAATCCGTACGCTGGTTTGCGAGATATACGTGGTCGCAATATCGAGAAACCCAAATCGTCATACCAGACACGAATAAACACTTTTATGGTAATTGCTATTTCTCATTGGGGAGGGTTGGCAAATATATGTCGATTTGTAGAGCTGGACACGCACTCTTACACACCATTAGACTTATTAAAATCCGTGGGCTGGTTTGCGAGATATCGACACTTTTATGGTTATTGCTATTTCTGATGGGGGAGGGTTGTCAAATATATGTCGATTTGTAGAGGTGGACACGCACTCTTACACACCATTAGACTAATTGAAATCCGTGCGCTGGTTTACGTGATATAGGGGGACAAAAAGTCGAGAAACCCAAATCGTCTTTTCAGACACGAATAAACACTTTTATGGTTATTGCTATTTCTGATGGGGGAGGGTTGTCAAATATATGTCGATTTGTAGAGCTGGACACGCACTCTTACACATCATTAGACTTATTAATATCCGTGGGCTGGTTTGCGAGATATCGACACTTTTATGGTTATTGCTATTTCTGATGGGGAAGGGTTGTCAAATATATGTCGATTTGTAGAGGTGGACACGCACTCTTACACACCATTAGACTTATTGAAATCCGTGCGCTGGTTTACGAGATATAGGGGGACAAAAAGTCGAGAAACCCAAATCGTCTGTTCAGACACGAATAAACACTTTTATGGTTATTGCTATTTCTCATGGGGGAGGGTTGTCAAATATATGTCGATTTGTAGAGGTGGACACGCACTCTTACAAACCATTAGACTTATTGAAATCTGTTGGAAATCCATCAAGACAAGTAATATGTACAATCAAGTGATCGACATGTCATGTGATATTACTAGTTGATATAGTTACAATATAATAAAATATAATTGTCAAGATATATAATTTGTAAAATGTTGACATATATAATTAAATAGTTATTTTATTCTGGAACACTTTCTCCTCACTGCGTTATACTAAATACTCAAGAGGTTATGGGCCCAGGGTGCGCAGGAGCGTAATAAAGTTTTGAAGTCAGGATAAAATGGCACAATATTCTTCCCGTATCGAACCGTTGACCAAGGACAACTACGACACCTGCAAATAGAAGCCCTATTGATCAAAAATGATGCATGGGATTATGTAAATGGTTCAAAACAGAAACCGGAATCCTCCACAAAGATAAGATCAAAGCCGGATTCTATAGCTGTAGATGAGGAAGTGTTAACACCAGAGCAACAAGCTTGGATCCAAGGAGATCAAAAAGCCAGATCGGATCTAATATTATCCATAAGTCCAAATGAACTGCAGCATGCAAGAGGATACACCACATCTCGTCAGTTATGGTTAAAGTTGGAAAGTGTGTTTGCATCTAAAGGACCTGCTCGCAAGGCAACTCTTCTGAAGCAACTGACATTGCAGAAGATGGCACAAAATGGTAATGTACGTGAACATATAATGAAATTCTTTGACGCCGTTGACAAGCTAGATGCTATGTCAGTCACAATTCATAAGGACATGCTTGCCATTTTGCTGTTATATAGCTTGCCGAGTAATTTCGAAAATTTTAGATGTGCAATTGAGAGCAGAGATGAATTACCAGATCCAGAAATGCTAAAAGTGAAAATTCTTGAGGAATATGAATCCAAACTACAGAATAGTGAAGATAGCGTCGATGGAGCATTTTTAACAGGACAAAAATTCAAGAAGAGATTTGACAAAAGTAAGTTTCAAAATAGAAACACTAATAATAATTTTAAGAAATGTCAAAAATCACAAGATGTATGCAGTACCTGTAATAAATCTGGACATAAAAGAGTAGATTGCTGGCATAAAGGGAAAAAGAGATTTAATCAATCTTATGATTCACTGAGTGTTAACGTAACTGATACAGCATCACAAGGTGAAATTGCTAGAAATGCATGGTGCTTAGATAGTGGATGTACAGCACACCTTTGTAAAGATAAAAGTAAGTTCTTAGACATGAAGAAATCAGAAATTAGAAGAATAAATCTAGCTAATGACACTTACATAAATACCTCTGAAATTGGTAATGTAATGTTAACAGCTGAAAAGAATAATGGGAAAATGCCTATTCAACTTTCTGATGTCTTACATGTACCAAAATTAAGAACAAACTTAATGTCTGTATCAAAGATTACTAACAAGAATCACACAGTAATATTTAAGAAAAATAAAGCGATAGTGAAGGACAGAAATGGCAAAGTAAAGCTAATAGCTAAACGTCAAGGCGATCTTTACTACGTTGGCGCTGATGGAGAATATGCTAATAATACATGTCTTCATAATAATATATCGTCATGGCATAGTAAATTGGGACACTTAAATCACAGAGATGTGATTGCATTGATGAAAAAAGGTGCTATTTCAGACTTACGATCTGAACCACGCCAATGCAGTGTATGTCTTCAAGGTAAACTCGCTACACTACCATTTCATCATAAACACAAACGATCATCAAAATTGCTGGAAATCGTACATACGGATATATGCGGACCAATGCGAAAAGAATCGAATGGTAAGAGTAAATATTTCATTACTTTCATAGACGATTTTTCAAGATGGTGTGAAATTAAGTTTTTAAGAAGTAAAGGAGAAGCTCTGGAAGCTTTCAAAAACTTCAAAAGTATGGCTGAAAACTTGACAGGAAACCGTATCAAGTTTCTGCAGTCGGATAATGGAAAGGAATTTGTAAAATGTAATAATAATGAATTCGACAAATATTTAAAAACTGTAGGCATTAAAAGAAGACTGACAGTACCATACACACCGCAACAAAATGGAGTTGCAGAACGAAAAAATCGAACATTGGTTGAAATGGCACGTTGTATGATAATAGAATCAGGTGTTGCCAACTCATTTTGGGCAGAAGCTGTTGCTACGGCAAACTACATACGAAATCGTTGCCCGACAAGTTCGTTGAATGGACAGGTGCCATATGAACTTTGGAATAAGAAAAAGACTCGTCTTAGATATTTGAAAACATTTGGTATCAAAGCATACGTTTTGGACAAGATTCCAAGTAAGGATAAGTTTGAAAGAAAAGTTAAAGAAGGTATATTAATTGGTTACTCGGAAGAATCTAAAGCATATAAAATATGGTTAACTAAAGAACGGAAATGTATAGTTACCAGAGATGTTCGTTTTATTGATGATTTTTATATGCAGGGAGAGCCTGAAGAGATTATTACAACATCAACATTAAATGGAAGAGATTATATTATACCGCCGACAAGGGAAATATCAAGTACTGGTTCTTCGCTTAATAATAGTTCGTGTCACCAAGATCAAATTCAAGGTAGTCATGACAATACTCAAGAACCATCTGATACGATTATGAAACGAGGACCTGGAAGGCCCCGACTAATAAGAAATGGAAGAGGAAGACCGAAGAAGCAATATAACTTAATTCCACAAAATGGAGGAAAGCAACCTGAAGAAGAATCCGAAAGTACAGCTGAAAAGCACTTGGATCAAGAAAGTGATGATAGTCATGAAGTTAATATGGAAGATATCATCGCAAACTTATCGGAAATATCCGTAAAAGAAGCGATGAAGGGAGAGAATGCAGAAGAATGGAAAACTGCAGTTTACTCAGAAATTAAAAGCCTCGTCGAAAATGCAACATGGAAAAAAACGTTCAAACCAGAAGGAAAGAACATTGTCAGTTGTCGTACTATTTTGACAAATAAGTATGGACATGATGGCGCTCTTCTTAGGCGAAAGGCAAGAATTGTGGCCAGAGGTTTTACACAAAGACCTGGAATGGATTTTAATGAGACATTTGCACCTGTAGCTCGAATGAGTTCACTGCGATTAATTATCGCATTAGCTGCTCGTTATAATCTTGGATTACGTCAACTTGATGTAGAAACAGCGTATTTAAATGGAAATCTCGAAGAAGAGGTATACATGGAGATGCCTGAACTTTTGGAAGAAATGCTGGAGAAAATAATTCATTGTGAAGATAAACAAAGTTCTGTTGTTCAACAAGCCAAATTGATGTTAAAGGAAATTAGGCGAGGCGGCAAGGTATGCCATTTACAAAAAGCCATTTATGGATTACGTCAATCAGCACGACAATGGTATACAACTTTAAAATGTAAACTTCAAGAATTGGGTCTAAAAGCGACAAATGCTGATCCGTGTGTCTATTGGGCACGTAGAAGTAACGAACTTATTTTGCTATTAGTATACGTTGACGATATTATAATTGCTTCAAATACGACATTGTGGACTGAAGAAATTATTAATGGGCTCAAAGAAAATTTCAAGATTAAGGATCTTGGATTAGCAAAATATTGCCTGGGAATTGAAATAGAACACAACAAAGATGGAATATCAATTTCACAGAAAAAGTATATTGGGGATATACTTAATCGTTTTGGAATGAACGACTGCAATCCTGTCACAACACCGCTTGAAGTTGGACATGATTTAAATAAGGATGATAAAGAAATTGGTGAACAAGGAGAAGAAAAACACCCTTATAGAGAACTGATTGGAGCACTTATATATTTGGGTACTTCGACTAGACCTGATATTGTGCACTCTATAAGTGTGTTAAGTCAATTTTTAGATTGCCATAATAGCACCCACTGGAAGGCAGCTAAGCGAGTTCTGCGTTATTTAAAAGGAACGATGAATCATGGAATTCCTTATAAAAAGTCAGAAGAATCAAGTTTAACTTGTTATGTAGATGCTGACTGGGGTACATGTACTGTGGATCGAAGATCATACACAGGTTACGTTTTCAAACTTGGAACCGAAGCAATTAGCTGGGAATCAAGAAAACAGAGAACCGTGGCTTTGTCATCCACAGAGGCAGAATACATGGCCATCACTGAAGGAGTAAAAGAAGCAAAATATCTAAAATCATTTATTGAAGAAATAGGATTTTCAAACTTGGTAAAAATACTAAGAATTTTCAATGATAATAAAGGTGCTGGATTTCTATCAAAGAATCAAGCATACCACCACCGGACCAAACATATTGATATTAGATATCATTTTATTCGTCAAGCCTTAGAGGATAAGAGTATCGAATTGGCTTATTTACCAACAGGAGAAATGACAGCTGATATTCTTACAAAAGCTTTATCAAGACCGATATGAGTATTTAGTATAACGCAGTGAGGAGAAAGTGTTCCAGAATAAAATAACTATTTAATTATATATGTCAACATTTTACAAATTATATATCTTGACAATTATATTTTATTATATTGTAACTATATCAACTAGTAATATCACATGACATGTCGATCACTTGATTGTACATATTACTTGTCTTGATGGATTTCCAACACTCCCCCATAATGTGAACAATCATTCGTCTTGCATGTCATTCATTGGTTTGATTCCTAGTTGCTTCATGTGGAAATTATGTTTCGGTCTTGATAAAGCTTTTGTAAGAATATCAGCTGTCATTTCTCCTGTTGGTAAATAAGCCAATTCGATACTCTTATCCTCTAAGGCTTGACGAATAAAATGATATCTAATATCAATATGTTTGGTCCGGTGGTGGTATGCTTGATTCTTTGATAGAAATCCAGCACCTTTATTATCATTGAAAATTCTTAGTATTTTTACCAAGTTTGAAAATCCTATTTCTTCAATAAATGATTTTAGATATTTTGCTTCTTTTACTCCTTCAGTGATGGCCATGTATTCTGCCTCTGTGGATGACAAAGCCACGGTTCTCTGTTTTCTTGATTCCCAGCTAATTGCTTCGGTTCCAAGTTTGAAAACGTAACCTGTGTATGATCTTCGATCCACAGTACATGTACCCCAGTCAGCATCTACATAACAAGTTAAACTTGATTCTTCTGACTTTTTATAATGAATTCCATGATTCATCGTTCCTTTTAAATAACGCAGAACTCGCTTAGCTGCCTTCCAGTGGGTGCTATTATGGCAATCTAAAAATTGACTTAACACACTTATAGAGTGCACAATATCAGGTCTAGTCGAAGTACCCAAATATATAAGTGCTCCAATCAGTTCTCTATAAGGGTGTTTTTCTTCTCCTTGTTCACCAATTTCTTTATCATCCTTATTTAAATCATGTCCAACTTCAAGCGGTGTTGTGACAGGATTGCAGTCGTTCATTCCAAAACGATTAAGTATATCCCCAATATACTTTTTCTGTGAAATTGATATTCCATCTTTGTTGTGTTCTATTTCAATTCCCAGGCAATATTTTGCTAATCCAAGATCCTTAATCTTGAAATTTTCTTTGAGCCCATTAATAATTTCTTCAGTCCACAATGTCGTATTTGAAGCAATTATAATATCGTCAACGTATACTAATAGCAAAATAAGTTCGTTACTTCTACGTGCCCAATAGACACACGGATCAGCATTTGTCGCTTTTAGACCCAATTCTTGAAGTTTACATTTTAAAGTTGTATACCATTGTCGTCCTGATTGACGTAATCCATAAATGGCTTTTTGTAAATGGCATACCTTGCCGCCTCGCCTAATTTCCTTTAACATCAATTTGGCTTGTTGAACAACAGAACTTTGTTTATCTTCACAATGAATTATTTTCTCCAGCATTTCTTCCAAAAGTTCAGGCATCTCCATGTATACCTCTTCTTCGAGATTTCCATTTAAATACGCTGTTTCTACATCAAGTTGACGTAATCCAAGATTATAACGAGCAGCTAATGCGATAATTAATCGCAGTGAACTCATTCGAGCTACAGGTGCAAATGTCTCATTAAAATCCATTCCAGGTCTTTGTGTAAAACCTCTGGCCACAATTCTTGCCTTTCGCCTAAGAAGAGCGCCATCATGTCCATACTTATTTGTCAAAATAGTACGACAACTGACAATGTTCTTTCCTTCTGGTTTGAACGTTATTTTCCATGTTGCATTTTCGACGAGGCTTTTAATTTCTGAGTAAACTGCAGTTTTCCATTCTTATGCATTCTCTCCCTTCATCGCTTCTTTTACGGATATTTCCGATAAGTTTGCGATGATATCTTCCATATTAACTTCATGACTATCATCACTTTCTTCATCCAAGTGCTTTTCAGCTGTACTTTCGGATTCTTCTTCAGGTTGCTTTCCTCCATTTTGTGGAATTAAGTTATATTGCTTCTTCGGTCTTCCTCTTCCATTTCTTATTAGTCGGGGCCTTCCAGGTCCTCGTTTCATAATCGTATCAGATGGTTCTTGAGTATTGTCATGACTACCTTGAATTTGATCTTGGTGACACGAACTATTATTAAGCGAAGAACCAGTACTTGATATTTCCCTTGTCGGCGGTATAATATAATCTCTTCCATTTAATGTTGATGTTGTAATAATCTCTTCAGGCTCTCCCTGCATATAAAAATCATCAATAAAACGAACATCTCTGGTAACTATACATTTCCGTTCTTTAGTTAACCATATTTTATATGCTTTAGATTCTTCCGAGTAACCAATTAATATACCTTCTTTAGCTTTTCTTTCAAACTTATCCTTACTTGGAATCTTGTCCAAAACGTATGCTTTGATACCAAATGTTTTCAAATATCTAAGACGAGTCTTTTTCTTATTCCAAAGTTCATATGGCACCTGTCCATTCAACGAACTTGTCGGGCAACGATTTCGTATGTAGTTTGCCGTAGCAACAGCTTCTGCCCAAAATGAGTTTATCATACAACGTGCCATTTCAACCAATGTTCGATTTTTTCCTGCGCAGTGGAAGCGTGCTGGGCCCATAACCTCTTGAGTATTTAGTATAACGCAGTAAGGAGAAAGTGTTCCAGAATAAAATAACTATTTAATTATATATGTCAACATTTTACAAATTATATATCTTGACAATTATATTTTATTATATTGTAACTATATCAACTAGTAATATCACATGACATGTCGATCACTTGATTGTACATATTACTTGTCTTGATGGATTTCCAACATATTGAGTATTTAGTATAACGCAGTGAGGAGAAAGTGTTCCAGAATAAAATAACTATTTAATTATATATGTCAACATTTTACAAATTATATATCTTGACAATTATATTTTATTATATTGTAACTATATCAACTAGTAATATCACATGACATGTCGATCACTTGATTGTACATATTACTTGTCTTGATGGATTTCCAACACTCCCCCATAATGTGAACAATCATTCGTCTTGCATGTCATTCATTGGTTTGATTCCTAGTTGCTTCATGTGGAAATTATGTTTCGGTCTTGATAAAGCTTTTGTAAGAATATCAGCTGTCATTTCTCCTGTTGGTAAATAAGCCAATTCGATACTCTTATCCTCTAAGACTTGACGAATAAAATGATATCTAATATCAATATGTTTGGTCCGGTGGTGGTATGCTTGATTCTTTGATAGAAATCCAGCACCTTTATTATCATTGAAAATTCTTAGTATTTTTACCAAGTTTGAAAATCCTATTTCTTCAATAAATGATTTTAGATATTTTGCTTCTTTTACTCCTTCAGTGATGGCCATGTATTCTGCCTCTGTGGATGACAAAGCCACGGTTCTCTGTTTTCTTGATTCCCAGCTAATTGCTTCGGTTCCAAGTTTGAAAACGTAACCTGTGTATGATCTTCGATCCACAGTACATGTACCCCAGTCAGCATCTACATAACAAGTTAAACTTGATTCTTCTGACTTTTTATAATGAATTCCATGATTCATAGTTCCTTTTAAATAACGCAGAACTCGCTTAGCTGCCTTCCAGTGGGTGCTATTATGGCAATCTAAAAATTGACTTAACACACTTATAGAGTGCACAATATCAGGTCTAGTCGAAGTACCCAAATATATAAGTGCTCCAATCAGTTCTCTATAAGGGTGTTTTTCTTCTCCTTGTTCACCAATTTCTTTATCATCCTTATTTAAATCATGTCCAACTTCAAGCGGTGTTGTGACAGGATTGCAGTCGTTCATTCCAAAACGATTAAGTATATCCCCAATATACTTTTTCTGTGAAATTGATATTCCATCTTTGTTGTGTTCTATTTCAATTCCCAGGCAATATTTTGCTAATCCAAGATCCTTAATCTTGAAATTTTCTTTGAGCCCATTAATAATTTCTTCAGTCCACAATGTCGTATTTGAAGCAATTATAATATCGTCAACGTATACTAATAGCAAAATAAGTTCGTTACTTCTACGTGCCCAATAGACACACGGATCAGCATTTGTCGCTTTTAGACCCAATTCTTGAAGTTTACATTTTAAAGTTGTATACCATTGTCGTCCTGATTGACGTAATCCATAAATGGCTTTTTGTAAATGGCATACCTTGCCGCCTCGCCTAATTTCCTTTAACATCAATTTGGCTTGTTGAACAACAGAACTTTGTTTATCTTCACAATGAATTATTTTCTCCAGCATTTCTTCCAAAAGTTCAGGCATCTCCATGTATACCTCTTCTTCGAGATTTCCATTTAAATACGCTGTTTCTACATCAAGTTGACGTAATCCAAGATTATAACGAGCAGCTAATGCGATAATTAATCGCAGTGAACTCATTCGAGCTACAGGTGCAAATGTCTCATTAAAATCCATTCCAGGTCTTTGTGTAAAACCTCTGGCCACAATTCTTGCCTTTCGCCTAAGAAGAGCGCCATCATGTCCATACTTATTTGTCAAAATAGTACGACAACTGACAATGTTCTTTCCTTCTGGTTTGAACGTTATTTTCCATGTTGCATTTTCGACGAGGCTTTTAATTTCTGAGTAAACTGCAGTTTTCCATTCTTCTGCATTCTCTCCCTTCATCGCTTCTTTTACGGATATTTCCGATAAGTTTGCGATGATATCTTCCATATTAACTTCATGACTATCATCACTTTCTTCATCCAAGTGCTTTTCAGCTGTACTTTCGGATTCTTCTTCAGGTTGCTTTCCTCCATTTTGTGGAATTAAGTTATATTGCTTCTTCGGTCTTCCTCTTCCATTTCTTATTAGTCGGGGCCTTCCAGGTCCTCGTTTCATAATCGTATCAGATGGTTCTTGAGTATTGTCATGACTACCTTGAATTTGATCTTGGTGACACGAACTATTATTAAGCGAAGAACCAGTACTTGATATTTCCCTTGTCGGCGGTATAATATAATCTCTTCCATTTAATGTTGATGTTGTAATAATCTCTTCAGGCTCTCCCTGCATATAAAAATCATCAATAAAACGAACATCTCTGGTAACTATACATTTCCGTTCTTTAGTTAACCATATTTTATATGCTTTAGATTCTTCCGAGTAACCAATTAATATACCTTCTTTAGCTTTTCTTTCAAACTTATCCTTACTTGGAGTCTTGTCCAAAACGTATGCTTTGATACCAAATGTTTTCAAATATCTAAGACGAGTCTTTTTCTTATTCCAAAGTTCATATGGCACCTGTCCATTCAACGAACTTGTCGGGCAACGATTTCGTATGTAGTTTGCCGTAGCAACAGCTTCTGCCCAAAATGAGTTGGCAACACCTGATTCTATTATCATACAACGTGCCATTTCAACCAATGTTCGATTTTTTCGTTCTGCAACTCCATTTTGTTGCGGTGTGTATGGTACTGTCAGTCTTCTTTTAATGCCTACAGTTTTTAAATATTTGTCGAATTCATTATTTACAAATTCCTTTCCATTATCCGACTGCAGAAACTTGATACGGTTTCCTGTCAAGTTTTCAGCCATACTTTTGAAGTTTTTGAAAGCTTCCAGAGCTTCTCCTTTACTTCTTAAAAACTTAATTTCACACCATCTTGAAAAATCGTCTATGAAAGTAATGAAATATTTACTCTTACCATTCGATTCTTTTCGCATTGGTCCGCATATATCCGTATGTACGATTTCCAGCAATTTTGATGATCGTTTGTGTTTATGATGAAATGGTAGTGTAGCGAGTTTACCTTGAAGACATACACTGCATTGGCGTGGTTCAGATCGTAAGTCTGAAATAGCACCTTTTTTCATCAATGCAATCACATCTCTGTGATTTAAGTGTCCCAATTTACTATGCCATGACGATATATTATTATGAAGACATGTATTATTAGCATATTCTCCATCAGCGCCAACGTAGTAAAGATCGCCTTGACGTTTAGCTATTAGCTTTACTTTGCCATTTCTGTCCTTCACTATCGCTTTATTTTTCTTAAATATTACTGTGTGATTTTTGTTAGTAATCTTTGATACAGACATTAAGTTTGTTCTTAATTTTGGTACATGTAAGACATCAGAAAGTTGAATAGGCATTTTCCCATTATTCTTTTCAGCTGTTAACATTACATTACCAATTTCAGAGGTATTTATGTAAGTGTCATTAGCTAGATTTATTCTTCTAATTTCTGATTTCTTCATGTCTAAGAACTTACTTTTATCTTTACAAAGGTGTGCTGTACATCCACTATCTAAGCACCATGCATTTCTAGCAATTTCACCTTGTGATGCTGTATCAGTTACGTTAACACTCAGTGAATCATAAGATTGATTAAATCTCTTTTTCCCTTTATGCCAGCAATCTACTGTTTTATGTCCAGATTTATTACAGGTACTGCATACATCTTGTGATTTTTGACATTTCTTAAAATTATTATTAGTGTTTCTATTTTGAAACTTACTTTTGTCAAATCTCTTCTTGAATTTTTGTCCTGTTAAAAATGCTCCATCGACGCTATCTTCACTATTCTGTAGTTTGGATTCATATTCCTCAAGAATTTTCACTTTTAGCATTTCTGGATCTGGTAATTCATCTCTGCTCTCAATTGCACATCTAAAATTTTCGAAATTACTCGGCAAGCTATATAACAGCAAAATGGCAAGCATGTCCTTATGAATTGTGACTGACATAGCATCTAGCTTGTCAACGGCGTCAAAGAATTTCATTATATGTTCACGTACATTACCATTTTGTGCCATCTTCTGCAATGTCAGTTGCTTCAGAAGAGTTGCCTTGCGAGCAGGTCCTTTAGATGCAAACACACTTTCCAACTTTAACCATAACTGACGAGATGTGGTGTATCCTCTTGCATGCTGCAGTTCATTTGGACTTATGGATAATATTAGATCCGATCTGGCTTTTTGATCTCCTTGGATCCAAGCTTGTTGCTCTGGTGTTAACACTTCCTCATCTACAGCTATAGAATCCGGCTTTGATCTTATCTTTGTGGAGGATTCCGGTTTCTGTTTTGAACCATTTACATAATCCCATGCATCATTTTTGATCAATAGGGCTTCTATTTGCAGGTGTCGTAGTTGTCCTTGGTCAACGGTTCGATACGGGAAGAATATTGTGCCATTTTATCCTGACTTCAAAACTTTATTACGCTCCTGCGCACCCTGGGCCCATAACCTCTTGAGTATTTAGTATAACGCAGTGAGGAGAAAGTGTTCCAGAATAAAATAACTATTTAATTATATATGTCAACATTTTACAAATTATATATCTTGACAATTATATTTTATTATATTGTAACTATATCAACTAGTAATATCACATGACATGTCGATCACTTGATTGTACATATTACTTGTGTTGATGGATTTCCAACATCTTGAGTATTTAGTATAACCGTTGACTGAAAGAATTAAGAAGACGTGCAATGCATAGGCTAAATCGTGTCGCAGGCGACCAAAGCGTTCCCCTCTCCCCACTGCAGGTCTCGAGCCTACGCACTGGCGACTGAAGAGTGGCGCCGCCTTAAAAATGCGGTGTATCGCTGTACTGACACTCTCTAGACGGCCGGCTAGCAAATTATTTAGAAATGGGGATATTTATGATCCACAATCGTTCGATCGCTGAGTACGCTTGCCCCTACCGCAACAAAAAATATAATTTTGAAGCGCTCTTGTTGTCTTTCATTTGTTAAGTAATATTATTAATAATTATTAGGCCTAACAAAAAAATTAATAAAGATTAATAATATAAAATAAATACTGAAATACGCACCTAATGTTTTTACATCAAATTTGATGCTGACTTGATCTGCCATCCCAAGTAAAAATATTTATACAATATTGAAATTGTAATTGTAATTATTTAGCGTTAGGTAAATAATTAGTTACTTTGCATGTTATTTAATTTGTACCGTTAGTGGTGGACATTCTCATTATTCTTTATACTTTTTTGGCAATATTGATGTTTTTTTGTACCTTTCTAATCCAATACAACGACGGGAAACACCCTTCAAGTTTTAAGTGCTCATCATTCCGAGCACATCTATGTGGTCCATTATAAAAACAAATGAATTCATTATTTTCACGATATTATATTTAAATCCATATTAAGAAAATATGAAATGTATACACGAAACCTCCAGAATCACTAGTCTTATTTAAAACTTAGGCACCTACTTATCAGACATTCTGAAATTGTAAATTTTAATGGAAACGCTATAATGCACTAATAAATATTTATTAACAAATAACAAAATAACAAACCTAATAATAAAATTATTAATATTAATAGTAAAAAAATATATATACATTACTGTGATAATATTCTCACTTTCCTGTGTGGTTTAGGATTTGGTGAGTATTTGCTTTTCTTGCTTGTACAGCTGTTAGATTGCCATTTCAAATTTCGAAATATTTTCATTTTAATTACTAGTTTAATAATCTGCTTTCTATGGTCCAAACAATCCTAATTTTCATGTATCCATGGCAACTCCATTATTACAGTTACTATTTTCTTTACAATATTTTCAGACAGTTTATATTTTTCATACAATATATTAAATTTATTTAGAAGCCACGCGGTGGTATTAATAAAGCTGTCAGCAGGTCTCTTCAAAAACTTTATGTTGCTTGAACAACCGTATTCTTTATTCTAAATAAATAATTCATTTTCTGCAAAAACTTCATCAGAAGCGTTCAGTAAATCGAATTCACATTGTTCACACTTGTTTTTTTGGAGAATGGCTAGATCTATTAATTACCTACAATTTGAAGTATGACTCAGTTATGCGAGAACATTTACAGAAGTTATTAATGTTTTTATCAGTGTGGCGGTGGCTTCTTTGTTATGCAGTCCACATTATGATCATTTAAGGTGTGTTATCGAGTGAGCACAACTTCGAGCTTTTCAGGGTAGCTACCTCTATTAATTACCTACAATTTGACGTATGAATCAAAGGTATGCAAGAATATTTACAAAAATTATTTTATCTGTGTGCCGTCGTATTTCTTGTTACGGGGTAGGTCAACATTATTATCATTTAAGGGGTGTTATTGAGTGGGAAAAACTCCGACCTTTACAGGGTAGTCACCCCCATTAATTGCCTACAATTTGACGTATGAATCAAAGTTATGCAAGAATATTTACAAAAGTTATTAATAATTTTATCTGTCTGTCGTCGTATTCCTTGTTATGGGGTAGGTCAACAATATTATCATTGAAGGGGTGTTATTGAGTGGACAAAACTCCGATCTTATCAGGGTAGTTACCCCTATTAATTACCTACAATTTGACGTATAAATACAAGTTATGCAATAATATTTAGAAAAGTTGTTAATTATTTTATCTGTCTGCCGTCGTAGTCCTTGTGATCGGGTAAGTCAACATTATTATCTTTTAAGGGGTGTTATCGAGTGAGCACAACTTCGAGATTTTCAGGGTAGCTACCTCTATTAATTACCTACAATTTGACGTATGAATCAAAGGTATGCAAGAATATTTACAAAAATTATTTTATCTGTCTGCCGTCGTATTTCTAGTTACGGGGTAGGTCAACATTATTATCATTTAAGGGGTGTTATTGAGTGGGCAAAACTCCGACCTTTTCAGGGTAGTTACCCGTATTAATTACCTATAATTTGACGTACTAATCAAAGTTATGCATCAACGTTCGCAATTGTTATAAACATTTATATAACCCACTTGATAAGCCGCACACCAATATACCGCTTTACTTATGTAAGAGGGGTTGTAACCATAGGTGTAGTATCATATTGATACATTACTAGATGCAGAATTTTGTGTAGATTTTTTAAATTTGTTATCCCCGATGATCTACGGTATCGGCGGATGGCGTTATTTGAGGACACCATAACTGTTTTAGATGACGCGCTGGTAATTAAATAATTTTTTTTTTTGCTAAACCGTTCGATATTTTTTGTGTCCAAAACGGGGTATACTACTTGAATAGCTCTATCGATTGACATTTGTTTCATTAAGAAATTTGAAGAAAAAAAGTTATGGATATGTTTTATCGCTATCTTCTCTCCGGTATAAAAATCAGAATTTAAAAGGTGTCTTTCACAAAGTTTTATTTCTTTCAATACATTCGCGTCGATCAAAGCAATTTGAATATTTCCACATCGTTTTTGACACTCGATTATTCTTAATTTATTTTTTATAGGAAATCTAAAATAACTCATTCCAGGATCCCTAAATCTGTGTTTGTCGCAATTAACATAATAGCACACATTTGTATTTAGCAACGGCATTCTGTTAACAGTAATTTGCTAGCCACCAGGCTTTCAATAATCTGCACAAACGCACTTTCCGTGCACAAATAGCGCTGAGCCGACGGTCCTCACTCAACCGCAGTAAGAATGAAACTATGAATCTGCAACGCCGAGCGCAGAGGCACTCACAATTCGGCTGGCCGTGTCAGCGCCGCCTAATAGTGAGTGCATTTTGCTGCGACGCGTAAAGCTATACCATTGCGTCTCTTTATAATTCTTTCACTCAACGGTATAACGCAGTGAGGAGAAAGTGTTCCAGAATAAAATAACTATTTAATTATATATGTCAACATTTTACAAATTATATATCTTGACAATTATATTTTATTATATTGTAACTATATCAACTAGTAATATCACATGACATGTCGATCACTTGATTGTACATATTACTTGTCTTGATGGATTTCCAACACTCCCCCATAATGTGAACAATCATTCGTCTTGCATGTCATTCATTGGTTTGATTCCTAGTTGCTTCATGTGGAAATTATGTTTCGGTCTTGATAAAGCTTTTGTAAGAATATCAGCTGTCATTTCTCCTGTTGGTAAATAAGCCAATTCGATACTCTTATCCTCTAAGGCTTGACGAATAAAATGATATCTAATATCAATATATTTGGTCCGGTGGTGGTATGCTTGATTCTTTGATAGAAATCCAGCACCTTTATTATCATTGAAAATTCTTAGTATTTTTACCAAGTTTGAAAATCCTATTTCTTCAATAAATGATTTTAGATATTTTGCTTCTTTTACTCCTTCAGTGATGGCCATGTATTCTGCCTCTGTGGATGACAAAGCCACGGTTCTCTGTTTTCTTGATTCCCAGCTAATTGCTTCGGTTCCAAGTTTGAAAACGTAACCTGTGTATGATCTTCGATCCACAGTACATGTACCCCAGTCAGCATCTACATAACAAGTTAAACTTGATTCTTCTGACTTTTTATAATGAATTCCATGATTCATCGTTCCTTTTAAATAACGCAGAACTCGCTTAGCTGCCTTCCAGTGGGTGCTATTATGGCAATCTAAAAATTGACTTAACACACTTATAGAGTGCACAATATCAGGTCTAGTCGAAGTACCCAAATATATAAGTGCTCCAATCAGTTCTCTATAAGGGTGTTTTTCTTCTCCTTGTTCACCAATTTCTTTATCATCCTTATTTAAATCATGTCCAACTTCAAGCGGTGTTGTGACAGGATTGCAGTCGTTCATTCCAAAACGATTAAGTATATCCCCAATATACTTTTTCTGTGAAATTGATATTCCATCTTTGTTGTATTCTATTTCAATTCCCAGGCAATATTTTGCTAATCCAAGATCCTTAATCTTGAAATTTTCTTTGAGCCCATTAATAATTTCTTCAGTCCACAATGTCGTATTTGAAGCAATTATAATATCGTCAACGTATACTAATAGCAAAATAAGTTCGTTACTTCTACGTGCCCAATAGACACACGGATCAGCATTTGTCGCTTTTAGACCCAATTCTTGAAGTTTACATTTTAAAGTTGTATACCATTGTCGTCCTGATTGACGTAATCCATAAATGGCTTTTTGTAAATGGCATACCTTGCCGCCTCGCCTAATTTCCTTTAACATCAATTTGGCTTGTTGAACAACAGAACTTTGTTTATCTTCACAATGAATTATTTTCTCCAGCATTTCTTCCAAAAGTTCAGGCATCTCCATGTATACCTCTTCTTCGAGATTTCCATTTAAATACACTGTTTCTACATCAAGTTGACGTAATCCAAGATTATAACGAGCAGCTAATGCGATAATTAATCGCAGTGAACTCATTCGAGCTACAGGTGCAAATGTCTCATTAAAATCCATTCCAGGTCTTTGTGTAAAACCTCTGGCCACAATTCTTGCCTTTCGCCTAAGAAGAGCGCCATCATGTCCATACTTATTTGTCAAAATAGTACGACAACTGACAATGTTCTTTCCTTCTGGTTTGAACGTTATTTTCCATGTTGCATTTTCGACGAGGCTTTTAATTTCTGAGTAAACTGCAGTTTTCCATTCTTCTGCATTCTCTCCCTTCATCGCTTCTTTTACGGATATTTCCGATAAGTTTGCGATGATATCTTCCATATTAACTTCATGACTATCATCACTTTCTTCATCCAAGTGCTTTTCAGCTGTACTTTCGGATTCTTCTTCAGGTTGCTTTCCTCCATTTTGTGGAATTAAGTTATATTGCTTCTTCGGTCTTCCTCTTCCATTTCTTATTAGTCGGGGCCTTCCAGGTCCTCGTTTCATAATCGTATCAGATGGTTCTTGAGTATTGTCATGACTACCTTGAATTTGATCTTGGTGACACGAACTATTATTAAGCGAAGAACCAGTACTTGATATTTCCCTTATCGGCGGTATAATATAATCTCTTCCATTTAATGTTGATGTTGTAATAATCTCTTCAGGCTCTCCCTGCATATAAAAATCATCAATAAAACGAACATCTCTGGTAACTATACATTTCCGTTCTTTAGTTAACCATATTTTATATGCTTTAGATTCTTCCGAGTAACCAATTAATATACCTTCTTTAGCTTTTCTTTCAAACTTATCCTTACTTGGAGTCTTGTCCAAAACGTATGCTTTGATACCAAATGTTTTCAAATATCTAAGACGAGTCTTTTTCTTATTCCAAAGTTCATATGGCACCTGTCCATTCAACGAACTTGTCGGGCAACGATTTCGTATGTAGTTTGCCGTAGCAACAGCTTCTGCCCAAAATGAGTTGGCAACACCTGATTCTATTATCATACAACGTGCCATTTCAACCAATGTTCGATTTTTTCGTTCTGCAACTCCATTTTGTTGCGGTGTGTATGGTACTGTCAGTCTTCTTTTAATGCCTACAGTTTTTAAATATTTGTCGAATTCATTATTTACAAATTCCTTTCCATTATCCGACTGCAGAAACTTGATACGGTTTCCTGTCAAGTTTTCAGCCATACTTTTGAAGTTTTTGAAAGCTTCCAGAGCTTCTCCTTTACTTCTTAAAAACTTAATTTCACACCATCTTGAAAAATCGTCTATGAAAGTAATGAAATATTTACTCTTACCATTCGATTCTTTTCGCATTGGTCCGCATATATCCGTATGTACGATTTCCAGCAATTTTGATGATCGTTTGTGTTTATGATGAAATGGTAGTGTAGCGAGTTTACCTTGAAGACATACACTGCATTGGCGTGGTTCAGATCGTAAGTCTGAAATAGCACCTTTTTTCATCAATGCAATCACATCTCTGTGATTTAAGTGTCCCAATTTACTATGCCATGACGATATATTATTATGAAGACATGTATTATTAGCATATTCTCCATCAGCGCCAACGTAGTAAAGATCGCCTTGACGTTTAGCTATTAGCTTTACTTTACCATTTCTGTCCTTCACTATCGCTTTATTTTTCTTAAATATTACTGTGTGATTCTTGTTAGTAATCTTTGATACAGACATTAAGTTTGTTCTTAATTTTGGTACATGTAAGACATCAGAAAGTTGAATAGGCATTTTCCCATTATTCTTTTCAGCTGTTAACATTACATTACCAATTTCAGAGGTATTTATGTAAGTGTCATTAGCTAGATTTATTCTTCTAATTTCTGATTTCTTCATGTCTAAGAACTTACTTTTATCTTTACAAAGGTGTGCTGTACATCCACTATCTAAGCACCATGCATTTCTAGCAATTTCACCTTGTGATGCTGTATCAGTTACGTTAACACTCAGTGAATCATAAGATTGATTAAATCTCTTTTTCCCTTTATGCCAGCAATCTACTCTTTTATGTCCAGATTTATTACAGGTACTGCATACATCTTGTGATTTTTGACATTTCTTAAAATTATTATTAGTGTTTCTATTTTGAAACTTACTTTTGTCAAATCTCTTCTTGAATTTTTGTCCTGTTAAAAATGCTCCATCGACGCTATCTTCACTATTCTGTAGTTTGGATTCATATTCCTCAAGAATTTTCACTTTTAGCATTTCTGGTTTACGAGATATAGGGGGACAAAAAGTCGAGAAACCCAAATCGTCTTTTCAGACACGAATAAACACTTTTATGGTAATTGCTATTTCTCATTGGGGAGGGTTGGCAAATATATGTCGATTTGTAGAGCTGGACACGCACTCTTACACACCATTAGACTTATTAAAATCCGTGGGCTGGATTGCGAGATATCGACACTTTTATGGTTATTGCTATTTCTGATGGGGGAGGGCTGTCAAATATTTGTCGATTTGTAGAGGTGGACGCGCACTCTTACACACAATTAGATTTATTGAAATCCATACGCTGGTTTGCGAGATATACGGGGTCGAAATATCGAGAAACCCAAATCGTCATCCCAGACACGAATAAACACTTTTATGGTAATTGCTATTTCTCATTGGGGAGGGTTGGCAAATATATGTCGATTTGTAGAGCTGGACACGCACTCTTACACACCATTAGACTTATTAAAATCCGTGGGCTGATTTGCGAGATATCGACACTTTTATGGTTATTGCTATTTCTGATGGGGGAGGGTTGTCAAATATATGTCGATTTGTAGAGGTGGACACGCAGTCTTACACACCATTAGATTTATTCAAATCCGTGCGCTGGTTTACGAGATATAGGGCGACAAATAGCCGAGAAACCCAAATCGTCTTTTCAGACACGAATAAACACTTTTATGGTAATTGCTATTTCTCATTGGGGGGGGGGGGGGGGGGGGGTTTGGCAAATATATGTCGATTTGTAGAGCTGGACACGCACTCTTACACACCATTAGACTTATTAAAATCCGTGGGCTGGATTGCGAGATATCGACACTTTTATGGTTATTGCTATTTCTGATGGGGGAGGGTTGTCAAATATATGTCGATTTGTAGAGGTGGACGCGCACTCTTACACACAATGAGATTTATTGAAATCCGTACGCTGGTTTGCGAGATATACGGGGTCGAAATATCGAGAAACCCAAATCGTCATCCCAGACACGAATAAACACTTTTATGGTAATTGCTATTTCTCATTGGGGAGGGTTGGCAAATATATGTCGATTTGTAGAGCTGGACACGCACTCTTACACACCATCAGACTTATTAAAATCCGTGGGCTGGTTTGCGAGATATCGACACTTTTATGGTTATTGCTATTTCTGATGGGGGAGGGTTGTCAAATATATGTCGATTTGTAGAGGTGGACACGCACTCTTACACACCATTAGACTTATTGAAATCCGTGCGCTGGTTTACGTGATATAGGGGGACAAAAAGTCGAGAAACCCAAATCGTCTTTTCAGACACGAATAAACACTTTTATGGTTATTGCTATTTCTGGTGGGGGAGGGTTGTCAAATATATGTCGATTTGTAGAGCTGGACACGTACTCTTACACACCATTAGACTTATTAATATCCGTGGGCTGGTTTGCGAGATATCGACTCTTTTATGGTTATTGCTATTTCTGATGGGGGAGGGTTGTCAAATATATGTCGATTTGTAGAGGTGGACACGCACTCTTACACACCATTAGACTTATTAAAATCCGTGGGCTGGTTTGCGAGATATCGACACTTTTATGGTTATTGCTATTTCTGATGGGGGAGGGTTGTCAAATATCGAGAAACCCAAATCGTCTTCCCAGACACGAATAAACACTATTATGGTAATTGCTATTTCTCATTGGGGAGGGTTTGCAAATATATGTCGATTTGTAGAGCTGAACACGCACTCTTACACACCATTAGACTTATTAAAATCCGTGGGCTGGTTTGCGAGATATCGACACTTTTATGGTTATTGCTATTTCTGATGGGGGAGGGTTGTCAAATATCGAGAAACCCAAATCGTCTTCCCAGACACGAATAAACACTATTATGGTAATTGCTATTTCTCATTGGGGAGGGTTTGCAAATATATGTCGATTTGTAGAGCTGGACACGCACTCTTACACACCATTAGACTTATTAAAATCCGTGTGCTGGATTGCGAGATATCGACACTTTTATGGTTATTGCTATTTCTGATGGGGGAGGGTTGTCAAATATATGTCGATTTGTAGAGGTGGACACGCACTCTTACACACAATTAGATTTATTGAAATCCGTACGCTGGTTTG
This sequence comes from Aphodius granarius, assembly GCA_963971325.1. Lineage (NCBI taxonomy): Eukaryota > Metazoa > Arthropoda > Insecta > Coleoptera > Scarabaeidae > Aphodius > Aphodius granarius. The sequence continues at coordinate 18,416,378 of OZ020224.1, read as the reverse complement.
CGAGATATACGGGGTCGAAAAATCGAGAAACCCAAATCGTCTTCCCAGACACGAATAAACACTTTTATGGTAATTGCTATTTCTCATTGGGGAGGGTTGGCAAATATATGACGATTTGTAGAGCTGGACACGCACTCTTGCACACAATTAGATTTATTGAAATCCGTACGCTGGTTTGCGAGATATACGGGGTCGAAAAATCGAGAAACCCAAATCGTCTTCCCAGACACGAATAAACACTTTTATGGTAATTGCTATTTCTCATTGGGGAGGGTTGGCAAATATATGTCAATTTGTAGACGTGGACACGCACTCTTACACACCATTAGACTTATTGAAATCCGTGCGCTGGTTTACGAGATATAGGGGGTCAAATTGTCGAGAAACCCAAATCGTCTTTTCAGACACGAATAAACACTTTTATGGTTATTGCTATTTCTGATGGGGAAGGTTGTCAAATATATGTCGATTTGTAGAGCTGGACACGTACTCTTACACACCATTAGACTTATTAAAATCCGTGGGCTGGTTTGCGAGATATCGACACTTTTATGGTTATTGCTATTTCTGATGGGGGAGGGTTGTCAAATATATGTCGATTTGTAGAGGTGGACACGCACTCTTATACTCCATTAGACTTACTGAAATCCGTGCGCTGGTTTACGAGATATAGGGGGACAAATAGTCGAGAAACCCAAATCGTCTTTTCAGACACGAATAAACACTTTTATGGTTATTGCTATTTCTGATGGGGGAGGGTTGTCAAATATATGTCGATTTGTAGAACTGGACACGAACTCTTACACACCATTAGACTTATTAAAATCCGTGGGCTGGTTTGCGAGATATCGACACTTTTATGGTTAATGCTATCACTGATGGGGGAGGGTTGTCAAATATATGTCGATTTGTAGAGGTGGACACGCACTCTCACACACCATTAGACTTATTAAAATCCGTGCGCAGGTTTACGAGATATAGGGGGACAAAAAGTCGAGAAACCCAAATCGTCTTTTCAGACACGAATAAACACTTTTATGGTTATTGCTATTTCTCATGGGGGAGGGTTGTCAAATATATGTCGATTCGTAGAGGTGGACACGCACTCTTACACACCATTAGACTTATTGAAATCCGTGCGCTGGTTTACGAGATATAGGGGGACAAAAAGTCGAGAAACCCAAATCGTCATCCCAGACACGAATAAACACTTTTATGGTAATTGCTATTTCTCATTGGGGAGGGTTGGCAAATATATGTCGATTTGTAGAGCTGGACACGCACTCTTACACACCATTAGACTTATTAAAATCCGTGGGCTGGTTTGCGAGATATCGACACTTTTATGGTTATTGCTATTTCTGATGGGGGAGGGTTGTCAAATATCGAGAAACCCAAATCGTCTTCCCAGACACGAATAAACACTTTTATGGTAATTGCTATTTCTCATTGGGGAGGGTTTGCAAATATATGTCGATTTGTAGAGCTGGACACGCACTCTTACACACCATTAGACTTATTAAAATCCGTGGGCTGGATTGCGAGATATCGACACTTTTATGGTTATTGCTATTTCTGATGGGGGAGGGTTGTCAAATATATGTCGATTTGTAGAGGTGGACGCGCACTCTTACACACAATGAGATTTATTGAAATCCGTACGCTGGTTTGCGAGATATACGTGGTCGAAATATGGAGAAACCCAAATCGTCATACCAGACACGAATAAACACTTTTATGGTAATTGCTATTTCTCATTGGGGAGGGTTGGCAAATATATGTCGATTTGTAGGGCTGGACACGCACTCTTACACACCATTAGACTTATTAAAATCCGTGGGCTGGTTTGCGAGATATCGACACTTTTATGGTTATTGCTATTTCTGATGGGGAAGGGTTGTCAAATATATGTCGATTTGTAGAGGTGGACACGCACTCTTACACACCATTAGACTAATTGAAATCCGTGCGCTGGTTTACGTGATATAGGGGGACAAAAAGTCGATTCTCATTGGGGGGGTTGGCAAATATATGTCGATTTGTAGAGCTCGACACGCACTCTTACACACCATTAGACTTATTAAAATCCGTGGGCTGGATTGCGAGATATCGACACTTTTATGGTTATTGCTATTTCTGATGGGGGAGGGTTGTCAAATATATGTCGATTTGTAGAGGTGGACGCGCACTCTTACACACAATGAGATTTATTGAAATCCGTACGCTGGTTTGCGAGATATACGGGGTCGAAATATCGAGAAACCCAAATCGTCATCCCAGACACGAGTAAACACTTTTATGGTAATTGCTGTTTCTCATTGGGGAGGGTTGGCAAATATATGTCGATTTGTAGAGCTGTACACGCACTCTTACACACCATTAGACTTATTAAAATCCGTGGGCTGGTTTGCGAGATATCGACACTTTTATGGTTATTGCTATTTCTGATGGGGGAGGGTTGTCAAATATATGTCGATTTGTAGAGGTGGACACGCACCCTTACACACCATTAGACTTATTGAAATCCGTGCGCTGGTTTACGTGATATAGGGGGACAAAAAGTCGAGAAACCCAAATCGTCTTTTCAGACACGAATAAACACTTTTATGGTTATTGCTATTTCTGGTGGGGGAGGGCTGTCAAATATATGTCGATTTGTAGAGGTGGACACGCACTCTAACACACCATTAGACTTAGTGAAATCCGTGCGCTGGTTTACGAGATATAGGGGGACAAAAAGTCGAGAAACCCAAATCGTCTCTTCAGACACGAATAAACACTTTTATGGTTATTGCTATTTCTCATGGGGGGGTTGTCAAATATATGTCGATTTGTAGAGGTGGACACGCACTCTTACACACTATTAGACTTATTGAAATCCGTGCGCTGGTTTACGAGATATAGGGGGACAAAAAGTCGAGAAACCCAAATCGTCTTTTCAGACACGAATAAACACTTTTATGGTTATTGCTATTTCTCATTGGGGAGGGTTGGCAAATATATGTCGATTTGTAGAGCTGGACACGCACTCTTACACACCATTAGAGTTATTAAAATCCGTGGGCTGGTTTGCGAGATATCGACACTTTTACGGTTATTTCTATTTCTGATGGGGGAGGGTTGTCAAATATACGTCGATTTGTAGAGGTGGACATGCACTCTTACACACCATTAGACTTATTGTAATCCGTGCGCTGGTTTACGAGATATAGGGGGACTAAAGGTCGAGAAACCCAAATCGTCTTTTCAGACACGAATAAACACTTTTATGGTAATTGCTATTTCTCATTGGGGAGGGTTGGCAAATATATGTCGATTTGTAGAACTGGACACGCACTCTGACACACCATTAGACTTATTAAAATCCGTGGGCTGGTTTGCGAGATATCGACACTTTTATGGTTATTGCTATTTCTGATGGGGGAGGGTTGTCAAATATATGTCGATTTGTAGAGGTGGACACGCACTCTTACACACCATTAGACTTAGTGAAATCCGTGCGCTGGTTTACGAGATATAGGGGGACAAAAAGTCGAGAAACCCAAATCGTCTCTTCAGACACGAATAAACACTTTTATGGTTATTGCTATTTCTCATGGGGGGGTTGTCAAATATATGTCGATTTGTAGAGGTGGACACGCACTCTTACACACTATTAGACTTATTGAAATCCGTGCGCTGGTTTACGAGATATAGGGGGACAAAAAGTCGAGAAACCCAAATCGTCTTTTCAGACACGAATAAACACTTTTATGGTTATTGCTATTTCTCATTGGGGAGGGTTGGCAAATATATGTCGATTTGTAGAGCTGGACACGCACTCTTACACACCATTAGAGTTATTAAAATCCGTGGGCTGGTTTGCGAGATATCGACACTTTTACGGTTATTTCTATTTCTGATGGGGGAGGGTTGTCAAATATACGTCGATTTGTAGAGGTGGACATGCACTCTTACACACCATTAGACTTATTGTAATCCGTGCGCTGGTTTACGAGATATAGGGGGACTAAAGGTCGAGAAACCCAAATCGTCTTTTCAGACACGAATAAACACTTTTATGGTAATTGCTATTTCTCATTGGGGAGGGTTGGCAAATATATGTCGATTTGTAGAACTGGACACGCACTCTGACACACCATTAGACTTATTAAAATCCGTGGGCTGGTTTGCGAGATATCGACACTTTTATGGTTATTGCTATTTCTGATGGGGGAGGGTTGTCAAATATATGTCGATTTGTAGAGGTGGACACGCAGTCTTACACACCATTAGACTTATTGAAATCCGTGCGCTGGTTTACGAGATATAGGGCGACAAATAGTCAAGAAACCCAAATCATCTTTTCAGACACGAATAAACACTTTTATGGTAATTGCTATTTCTCATTGGGGAGGGTTGGCAAATATATGTCGATTTGTAGAGCTGGACACGCACTCTTACACACCATTAGACTTATTAAAATCCGTGGGCTGGATTGCGAGATATCGACACTTTTATGGTTATTGCTATTTCTGATGGGGGAGGGTTGTCAAATATATGTCGATTTGTAGAGGTGGACGCGCACTCTTACACACAATGAGATTTATTGAAATCCGTACGCTGGTTTGCGAGATATACGGGGTCGAAATATCGAGAAACCCAAATCGTCATCCCAGACACGAATAAACACTTTTATGGTAATTGCTATTTCTCATTGGGGAGGGTTGGCAAATATATGTCGATTTGTAGAGCTGGACACGCACTCTTACACACCATTAGACTTATTAAAATCCGTGAGCTGGTTTGCGAGATATCGACACTTTTATGGTTATTGCTATTTCTGATGTGGGAGGGTTGT